>JAMFTS010005328.1:0-2500 GCA_028095005.1 Rhynchospora pubera | reverse complement strand
TACATATATTAATGATTCATCATTTGATTGATAATAATCACGATCAAATCATATTATTCATGTTAATAAAGAAATTTTGAATGATTATGAAATTTTGATGAATTGAAAAATTCTGAATCAATTATGGAGAATTGATTCGAATAAGAAGTTCAATGAGAAAAGAACTTCTTTTTTAGTAATCAAATTATTCATTATAGAGTTTTTTCGATTTTTTCAAATGAAAAAATGATGATAAATCAAACGAGAATAAAGAGAGAGTCCATTCTACATGTCAATATCGACAACAATGAAATTTATAGTAAGAGGAAAATCCGTCGATTTTTTGAATCATGAGGGTTCAAGTCCCTCTATCCCCAATAAAAAGCCCATTCGGTTTCCTAAATATTTTTTCTATTTTTTTTTCTAAAAAATAGAAAAAAGAAGAAATATACTTTCCCACCCTTTCTGAATTTATTCAACTTTTTCATTTCGAAAGTAGATCTGAAAAAAAAATATTATTATTATTATTATTTTAATAATAAAATAAAAGTAAGGAATCTCTATAACGAAATGATTACCAATCATATCATTATCTTACCATTGACTATTCAATTTTTTGAAATAAATTGTTATTTTAGTTCAATTTAGCTAATTGATGTAGCTACAAGAGCATAGATACGAGTATTCTACTCGGGTGATCCAAAACAAATGGTCAGGATAGCTCAGTTGGTAGAGCAGAGGACTGAAAATCCTCGTGTCACCAGTTCAAATCTGGTTCTTGGCAAAACGAAAAAATATTGGGATCAAAAAAATTTCTCTATATAGATTGGTATCATAAATTGAAAAATAGAATAAAATGTGTATTCATGGATTTCTGTAAAGAAATCCAAACATCTTTTTTGCAAGATAGAAATCAAAAAAATTTCTATGCTTATGGAAAAGCATAGAATGAATCAGGCTATGCTCTTTTTTGATTATCGAAATTCAAAAAAAGACTTTTAAAATAAAGAGTTAGAGGATAAGAATAGATAGACAGAATGCATTTGAAACAGAATCCAAATTGGATTCCTTTTTATTTCTGAATTTCGTATTGATTTTTTTCTATTTATTCTATTTCTTTTTTGCTTACCTTACTTTCTGGGGTGCAATTCGAAAATCTTAAGCTGATAGAAAATACATGAATATTCTACTTCTCCTCCAAATAAAAGAATCGAAAAACTTTGAATCCATGATCCGAATATACTGCAGTTATTCTGTTTGCTTCATCTAAACAACGTCAAAATATTCATTGACTCAAATAATGAAATTGGAAGTCGTGTTATATAAGTGACATTTGTTTCTTATCATTCAGCGGGCATCTTGTATTTCATAGAAATTTGGAGTAATATAGTCCTTACGCAAGGGCCAGCCTATCCAACTTTCAGGCATTAAGATACGTTTAAGGCGTGGATGATTCTCATAAGAGATTCCCAACATATCATAAGATTCGCGTTCTTGAAAATCAGCACTTCTCCAAATCCAGAAAACAGACGGAATTCTAGGATTTTTCCTAGGTACAAATACTTTGATACATACCTCTTCTGGATTATATGTACCGTATTGTATTTTTGTAAGATGATATACGCTACCTAAAAATCCGCCTGGTGCTACATCATAAACACACTGAGAACGTAAATAATTGTAACCATATACATATAAAATGACAGCAATAGAGTCCCAATCCTCGACTTTGATTTGTAAGGTTTCTATTCCTCGAGAATCAAAGCCTAAAGATCTATGAACCAGCTCATACTTGACCAGCCAATCAGATAAATAATTTTGCAAATGATCATTCTCCATTCTATTGATCTCTCTCCCATTTTTATAAGTATTTCACCATAAAATTGTGAGGAAAGGTTTACTTGCTCTTTCTTATTCTGCAAAAAAACCCTATTTAATTAAGTAATTCGTAGGAAGATACTGAATCTTTAGATCTCAAAAACGTTTTAGAGGATATCTTTGAAGTATCTTGTGATTGATAAATCAATCTTTGATCATAATTTCCAGTATGAGTACTGCGTTGAACATGAAATTTATGATCCGTAGTAAAACATCGATTTTCTTCTTGAGATCTAGTTCTGTCTTCCATAATTTCTCGGGATATCTTTTTACGAAGTTTTGTTATAGCATCTATAACTGCCTCTGGTTTAGGCGGACATCCCGGTAAATAAACATCTACAGGAATTAGCTTGTCGACTCCCCGAACCGTACTATAAGAATCAGTACTGAACATTCCCCCAGTAATAGTACAAGCTCCCATAGCAATGACATATTTTGGTTCAGGCATTTGTTCATGTAATCGTACTAAAGAAGGAGCCATTTTCATTGTTACAGTGCCGGCTGTTAGAATTAGGTCCGCTTGCCTAGGACTTGATCTTGGTACCAATCCATAACGATCAAAATCAAATCGTGAACCTATTAATGAAGCAAATTCAATGAAACAACAACTAGTACCATATAAAAGAGGCCATAAACTGCAGAG
>JAMFTS010005331.1:2500-27754 GCA_028095005.1 Rhynchospora pubera | reverse complement strand
TATCTTTTTTTGATTTATTCTATATCGGTCTACGATGCATTGCCACTCGAAATCAAGATATTGGGATTGGACTGATCAATCATTCATAGCCTTTCGAACACAACCAATATATATTAGAAGTCCTTTCACTTGCAGAAGTACATCTTGGATCTGCCAATTATGTTATGGTCGAAGTCCTCACTCATGGTGATTTGGTTGAATTGGGAGAAGCTGTAGGTATTAATTGCGGGTCAATCGATTGGGGAACCAGGAACTCAGCTCACATTAAGAACTTTTCATACTGGGGGAGTATTTACAGGTGGGGACCGCCCAACATGTACGAACTCCTTTTCATGGAAAAATCAAGTTCAACGAGGATTTGGCTTCATCCCACACGTACCCGTCATGGGCATCCTGCCTTTCTGTGTTCTACAATCTTTTATGTAACTATAGAGAGTCGGGAATATGATCCATGATTTGAGTATCCCCGCGAAAAGTTTGATTTTAGTTCAAAATGATCAATATGTCGAGTCTGAACAAGTTATTGCTGAGATTCGTACTGGAATATCTACTTTTCCTTTGAAAGAGAGAGTCCAAAAACATATCTATTCAGAATCAGGGGGAGAATTGCACTGGAGTACCGATGTCTACCATACACCTAAACATCCATATAGTAATGTGCATCTATTACCAAAAACAAGCCATTTATGGGTATTAGAAGGAAGTCCCTTGCAGATCCGGTAGAGTGTCTTTTTTTAGTCCACAAGGATCAAGATCAAATGAATGTTGATTCTTTTTCTGTTGAAGAAAGATTTCTTTTCTATTCCTGATCTTTCAATGACTAATAATCAAGTAAGATGTAAAGTGTTGGACACTTCTAGTAAAGGGGAAATTTTGGAACATTTACGAACTGATCAAATCATATCGAATAATCATTCGAATTCATATATCCTTCTATTCAGGAAGAGAATTTGTATTTCTTGTCGAAAAAGCGAAGAAACCGATTTTTTATCCCATTCAAATACGATAAAGAATCGGAAAAAGAACCAATACCCTATTTTTCGATTTCGATGGAAATACCTATAAATGGTATTTTCCATCGAAATAGTATTCTTGCTTATTTTGATGATCCACGATACAGAATAAGCAGTTCAGGAATTATTCAATATGGAATCATAGAGATGGAGTCAATCATAAAAAAAGAGAATTTGTTTTTGATTGAGGATCAGGAAGTTCCGGAATACCAAACGTTGATTGAGGATCAAGGAATAAAAGAATTTCCGGAATACCACATGTTGATTGAATATCAAAAATATCAAACGTTGATTGAGTATAAAAAAACACAAGAATTGAGTCTGGAAGACCAAACATGGATTGAGGATCAAGAAGTACAAGAATTGAGCCCGGAAGACCAAACATGGATTGAGGATCAAGAAGTACAAGAATTGAGCCCGGAAGACCAAACATGGATTGAGGATCAAGAAGTACAAGAATTGAGTCTGGAAGACCAAACATGGATTGAGGATCAAGAAGTACAAGAATTGAGTCTGGAAGACCAAACATGGATTGAGGATCAAGAAGTACAAGAATTGAGTCTGGAAGACCAAACATGGATTGAGGATCAAGAAGTACAAGAATTGAGTCTGGAAGACCAAACATGGATTGAGGATCAAGAAGTACAAGAATTGAGTCTGGAAGACCAAACATGGATTGAGGATCAAGAAGTACAAGAATTGAGTCTGGAAGACCAAACATGGATTGAGGATCAAGAAGTACAAGAATTGAGTCTGGAAGACCAAACATGGATTGAGGATCAAGAAGTACAAGAATTGAGTCTGGAAGACCAAACATGGATTGAGGATCAAGAAGTACAAGAATTGAGCCCGGAAGACCAAAGGGAAATAGATTCGTTTTTTTTCATTCCCGAAGAAGTCCATATCTTACCAAGATCCTCTTCTATAAAGGTCCGGAACAATAGTATCATTGGAGTAAATACATGGCTTACTTTAAATAAAAGAAGCCGAATCGGTGGATTAGTCCAAGTGGAGAAAACAAAAAAATATATTGAACTCAGAATATTTTCTGGAGATATTCATTTTCCAAGGGAAACAGATAAGATATTTAGGTACAGTGGTCTTTTGATACCACGAGAAACCGGAAAAAAAAATTCTAAGAAATCCAAAAAATGGAAAGATTGGATCTATATTCAAGGGATCACACTTATTAAGAAAAAGTATTTTTTTTCAGTTAGACCTGTAATTCCATATGAATTACCTGATGAGATTGATTTAGCAATGCTCTTCCCTCAGGATCTATTGCAAGAAAAAGACAATCTTCAAATTCGAGTTGTCAATTTTTTCCTTTATGGGGATAACAAGTCAATTCGAATAATTTGTCTCAAAAGTATTCAATTAGTTCGGACTTGTTTAGTATTGAATTGGGACCAAGAACAAAATAGTTCTTCTATAGAAGAAGAGGTTCATGCTGTATTTGTTGAGATAAAGACAAGTTATTTAATTCGCAATTTCATAAAAATTGAGTTACTTAAGCCTACTATTTCATATATTGGAAATAGATATGAAAGAGCAAGTTCAGGATCGATTTCTGAAAATCGATTAGATCGTACCAATATCAATCCTTTTGACTCTAAGACAAAGATTGAATCATTTAGTCAACGGCAAGGAACTATGGGCACTTTGTTAAATCGAAATAAGGAATACCAATCTTTGATAATCTTGTCATCGTCCAATTGTTCTCGAATGGATCGATTCAAAAAGAATACGATTCCAATAAATAGGAATCCCCTATGTATTTTTTGTCAGTTAGGCACTATTTTACCTAAAATAACGAATTTTTATTCATTTACTAATTTAGTAACTCATAATGAGATCTTATTAAATAAATATTTTTTCTCTGCCTATTTTGACAATGGGTTTGATTTTTTTGACAATTTGAAAGAGGTTTTTCTGCTACTGAACATCTTTTCTATAGATATAGAAAATTCTACATTTGATTCATGTTTAATTGTAAGACCTTCTCTTTTGGAGCAGACTGTCGAAGTATTGAATCAAATCTATAATAGATGTAGAATAGTTCAACTTGAACTAGCTGAATACTGTTTAATAGATGAGAATAGAAGAATTTACAATCCCGATGGCTTTTTTTTAAACCCATTCGATTGGAATTGGTACCCCAACTTTCATGACGATAGTTGGGAAGACACATCGACAACAATAAGTCTTGGACAATTTATTTGCGAAAATGTATGTCTATTTCAAGACAAACCATACGTCCAAAAATCTGGTCAGATTGTAATTCTTAATTTGGATTCTTTAGTTATAAGGTCAGCTAAGCCCTATTTGCTCACTTCAGGCGCAACCGTTCATGGTCATTATGGAAAAATCTTTTATAAAGGAGATGTATTAGTTACATTTCTATATGAAAAATCAAGATCTAGCGATATAACGCAAGGTCTTCCAAAAGTAGACCAAATTTTCGAAGTGCGTTCGATTGCTTTAATATCGAAAAATCTCAAAAGGAGGATTGAAACCTGGAATGAATGTATACCAAGAATTCTTGGAGTACCTTGGGTTTTCTTCATTGGAGCTGAACTAACCATAGCCCAAAGTCGTATTTCTTTGGTTAATAAGATTCAAAAAGTTTATCGATCCCAAGGGGTACATATCCATAATAGACATATCGAGATTATTATACGTCAAGTAACATCAAAAGTGTTGGTTTCAGAAGATGGGATGTCTAATGTCTTTTTGCCTAGAGAGTTAGTTGGGTTATTCCGAGCAGAACGAGCAGGACGTGCTCTGGATGAATCAATCTTTTATCGGGCAATCTTATTGGGAGTAACAAAGGCCTCTCTGAATACTCAAAGTTTCATATCCGAAGCAAGTTTTCAAGAAACTGCTCGAGTTTTAGCAAAAGCTGCTCTGCGAGGTCGTATTGATTGGTTGAAAGGCCTGAAAGAAAACGTTGTTCTGGGAAGGATTTTACCTATTGGTACTGGATTGAAAAAATGTGTACATCCTTCAAGACACGAGAAAAGCTTTGCTTTAGAAAAAAAAACGGAAACTCTATTTGAGTTGGAAATGTTAGATATTATGTTACATCATAAAGAATTATGATGTTCAATAATCTTTATAAGGCAAATTCTGATGAAATGTTATAAAAATCTTGTATTTTTGAGATTTCACTATTCTTTACTTAATATTAAAACGAAAACATATTCATTTTTTCCTTTCACTATAATTTTTGAATTCAATCTGATTATGGATTTTTGAATCAATCAAGTCAGAATAAATCAAATAAGGAATTCAAAAAGTTGGTTAGGGTTTGTGTCATGCATCAATGGTGAATTACCGGTAGAAGGTTCCATCGGAACAATTATTTATTTCAAGGTACATCGTTTTTGATTCTTAAAAAAAAAAGAAAAAACAAAAAGGAAGTGAGAGAGAAAATGATAAGAAGACATTGGAGCATTAATTTGGAAGAGATGATTGAAGCAAGAGTTCATTTAGGTAATAGTCAAAAGAGTTGGAATCCTAGAATAACTCCTTATATCCTTGCAAAGGGTAAAAACAAACGTAAAGGTATACATATTACAAATCTCGCTAAAACTGCTCGTTTTTTATCAGAAGCTTGTAATTTACTTTTTGATGCAGCAAGTCAAGGAAAAAACATTTTAATCGTTGGTACTAAACAATTACCCGAAAAAATTGCAGATTTAGTAGAGTTGGCTGGAATAAGAGCTCGGTGTCATTATGTTAATAAAAAATGGTTTCGTGGTATGTTAACAAATTGGGTCATTACACAAGCGAAACTTCGTAAGTTAAGGAACTTAAAAGCATCAGAAAAGGAGGGTCAATTCAAGTTTCTTCGCAAAAGAGATGCAGCAATCTTGAAGAGAAAATTAGCTATTTTGCAAAAATACCTCAGCGGAATCCAATATATGAAGGAGTTACCTGATATTGTGATCATCATTGATCAGCAAAAAGAACATATAGCTCTTCGAGAATGTATTACTTTAGGTATTCCGACAATTTGTTTACTCGATACAAATTGTGATCCAGATCTTGTAGATATTCCAATTCCAGCCAATGACAATGATCAAGTTTCAATTCGATTGATTCTTAACAAATTAGTGTATGCAATTCGCAAGGGTCATTCTAGCTTTATAAAGAATCATAAAGATCATTATATAAAATCATTTCAATAAAGAATTATAAGATTCTTGAATAAGAATCTTATTCGAGTATTTTGGTTAATCATTTTATTATTGGCCAACATGATATTGATCCAATTATTATTTTATTTTTGTTGCTAATTATTTTTTTATCTTTAATTACTGAAAATAACGAAATGGAAATTCTTTTATTCTTTATGGACGTTGACAAGATCCTTTCATTTAGAAGCACCTTAGGACGGGGATAGCCTATGGCTCTCATGGGTAGGTTTCAAGAGAACTCCTTTTCTATTTTAAAATAGAAAAAGGCCTTCCTTGGATTTGAACCGATAACTTTTGGTTTCGCAGATATTTTTTGACGATTTAAAAATATAGGGAAAAAGTTAGAGAGAACAACTCTCTTTTGCATTAAAGAGAAACCAGCAATTTGAATTAGTTAGGGTTAAATAAAAATTTATTAATATGAATCGAATCCATGTTGTTTATGAAAAAAAACAAGAGTGGCACTCCTAGAAAAGATAACAACAGGAAAAGACGACTTGTGTATGAAGGAACCATTGTGGACCCGATCAAAGATATCCTTTTCCACGTGCGTTTGGATCATAATAATCAAATCGTTCTGGGTTATCTCTCTGGCAATATACGTCGTAATCATATACTTGTAGTACATGGGGATAGAGTCAAGATCGAAATCAGTGAGTTTGATTCAAAAAGAGGAAGGATTGTGTATCGATTTCCCCGTCCCCGAGTATTCTCTGATGGGATAGAACAAACCAAAGATGATCATAAAGCAATGGAGGATCCCACTTCTCCTAAATCATTGTTGGACCCAGAAAACACAAATCCAATGAGCGGCGATTCCGCAGAGGAAAGAGATAGCAAAGACACAAAGCCTAACCAAGATTAGGCAGATTCCGTTGATTTTTCTGTAAAAGATCTCAGTAAATTTCACAATATTCTTTTCTTTACCTATCGGATAGATATGGACTATTATCGGTTGAACCAATGACTATTCATGATTCCATATGGAATCAATTCCATACTGTTTCTAAATAAAATTAGAAGACTGTCATGATAAAACTTCGTTTGAAACGATGTGGTAAAAAGCAACGTGCGACTTGAAGGACATAATTGTCTGTGGATTTTTATATCCACCATTTTCTATAGTAATGAAGATGCTCTTGGCTCGACATAATCTGTTCTGTTCTGTCAAAAGCCTAATTGATATTAGGTTGTCAGTAAACAGTACATGATGGAGCTCGAGATAAAAAAACTTGATTGTTTATCAAACAGGGGAAAGAATCTAGGGTTAGTGAGAATTAATTAATAAAATTCAACTAATTTAAACCAATCTTTGTAAGTATATTTTTAGTATCGAAATCAAAAAGCGAAAAACCAATTCGAACAAGTAGAAAAAATAAAAAGAAAGGTTGTTGGAAACTGGTAAAAACTCTTTTGATCATAAGGTGGAATGGGAGTGAATCCTTCGTATTTGATTTATAAAGAAAAGAAGAAAATAAAAAAAAGGTATGTTGCTTTCCTTTTGACAGGAATAAAGGTTTCCGAAGTAATGTATAAACCCAAAGATTCTAGAAAAAAAATATAAAAAATTCCGGAACAAGAAAACACTATTTGAAATTGTCTCAACAATGGAATTGGTGATATTGACAGATATCAGTAGGTTAGAGATAAGACAAGCAAAAGAGTTTAGAGACAGCTCAAGAAATCAATAAGGATTTTCCTTTTGAACTTTTTCAAAAATATTATTTTTTAACTTGAGTTATGAGTATGAATGCTATTTTTTTTCTGTAATGAAAGGAAAAAGGAGTCTATTTGAATCATAGTCTAATTCATGATTTTCTAATTCAATTTTCCATTCTATTCAGAAATTTTGAACATTTTTCTTGAGCCGTATGAAATGAAAATCTCATATACGTTTCTGGGGGACCTTTTTTTTATCTATATCTATCCCAATGAGCCATCTATCGAATCGTTGCAATTGATGCTAGGTCTCGAAGAGAAGGAAGAGATATTGCAAAACTGGGTCTTTATGACCCAATAAAGAAAAAAACTTATTTAAACGTTCCTGCTATTCTTTATTTTCTTGAAAAAGGTGCTCAACCTACAGAGACTGTTCATGATATCTTAAGGAAGACAGAATTCTTTAAGGAAAGAGGTTTGGGTTAATGAAAGCAAGGAAAGAACGAGATTTCGGTATATAAAAAGAAAAAATATATAAAATCTTAAGTAGGAGAGAAGTAGGGGAGTTTGTATTTCTATTTTTCTAAATATTGAATTTCTATTGACAAATTGTATTTGATCAATACAATATTGTATTGATCAAATATAATTTGATCATAGATCAATAAAATGATTTAGTTCGTTCTCTATCTTTTCTTCACTTTATTCAAACATTCGATTTATTCAAACATTCAATTTATTCAAATATTCCATTTGTATTTTATCTTAATATAAGATATCGTCTTTAATAAAGACGAAGAATTCACGAAGAAAAATTGGATCAAAAAAGAAAATAAAAATAGGAGATTTTTCATTTTGCTATGAATGGATTTCCTAGTCGATTTTCTCAATTTTAGTAATTGAATTGAGATTTTTTCTCGAATGAAATTTATGTTTGTAAATTTCACGTTTTTACAGACTTATGCAATAAAATGAATTTGATTTAGATCATATCTACCTGTCTCTTTATTTATCAGTTATCTGGGGTTGCTAACTCAATGGTAGAGTACTCGGCTTTTAAGTGCGACTACGATCTTTTACACATTTGGATGAAGAAAAAAATTCGTCCAGACTTTTGGTAGAGTCTATAAGACCGCGACTGATCCTCAAAGGAAATGAATGGAAAAAACAGCATGTCGTAATAATAAGTTTATTCTTGAATTCTTTCAATTTTTTTACTACTATTTCTCGACTTTTCTTTTATTGAAAGTCGAATTTTTTGGAATTTCTTCTTAATCTGAATCTTTTAAAGTTCTTAAAAACTGTTTTGAGTTTTGGAAGAAGAAAGAAGGAGAATAAAGGAATTCTCCGAATTTTCGTTGGGTCTAGTGAATAAATGGATAGAGCCCTATGGCTCCAATTTTTCGTTTCAAATAAAAAAGAAACGAGCTTATGTTCTTCATTGGAACAATTTCCCGATCTAATTAGATGTTAAAAATATATTAGTACCTGATCGGAGAAAAAATCGATGAGTTCTTTTATGATTGAACTTTTGATCGGATTCATTTTTGGAAGGAATCCTAATTATTCTTTATTTTGAATTGGAGATTAATGTGTAGAAGAAACTGTATATTGATAAAAAAGATTGATTCCAAAATCAAAAGAGCAATTGGGTTGCAAAAATAAAAGATATTTAGCCTGTGAAATTCAAATCCGAACAAATCCAGAAACTAATTTTATGGAAAAAAAAGAATAAAATCTTTTTTTTTGAATAGGCTGGCTGGGCTACTCGTTTCTTTTCCGGAGTATTTTTTCATATTGAATGAAAAGATTTGATAAAATCAAATAACCAATACTCTGTTCTGACCATATTGCACTATGTATCATCTGATAAACCTAGAAAAGCCTCAATTCTTCTGGTTCAAGTAGACATTTCAATGAAAGAATTTCAAAAATATCTAGAAAAATATCAATTTCGTCAACAAAAATGCTTATATCCACTCCTTTTTCAAGAGTATATCTATGCATTTGCTTATGATTATGGTTTAAATGCTCTTTTCGAACCTGCGAAAAAGCTGATTACCTATGACAATAAATCGAGTTTAATACTTATAAAACGTTTAATTACTCGAATCTATCAACCGAATTATTTGATGAATTCGGTTGTTCCAAATTGTAACCACAATCAAATTAATGAGCCCAACCGTTTTTTTTTATGCTCATTTTTTTTCTCAGATGATATCTGAGGGTTTTGGTGTTGTTATAGAAATTCCATTCTACCTAGGATTTCTATTTGCTTCCTCTCGAAATCAAAAAGAAATCTGTAAATTGCAAAATTTACGATCTATTCATTCAATATTTTCTTTTTTAGAGGAGAAATTCTTGTATTTAAATAAGGTGTCGGACATACTAATACCTTATCCTATTCATTTTGAAATATTAGTCCAAATTCTTCAATCTTGGATCAAAGATATTCCATCTTTGCATTTATTGCGATTCTTTCTCTTAGACTATTTTAATTGGAATAGTCTCGTTATTTCAAAGAGACTGGTTTCTATATTTTCAAAAGAAAATAAAAGACTCTCTCGTTTCTTATATAATTCTTATGTATCTGAATATGAGTTTTGTTTACTGTTTATTCGTAAACAATCTTCTTGTTTACGATTAACATCTTTTGGAACCTTTCTTGAGCGAATCTATTTTTATGGAAAAATAGAACATGTGAAAATAGTACATCATACTTTTTTACAAAGATCTATATGGCCCTTTACAGATCCTTTCATGCACTATGTTCGATACCAAGGAAAAGCAATTCTAGCATCAAAAGGGACCGATCTTTTTATGGAGAAGTGGAAATCTTATCTTGTCTGTTTTTGGCAATATTATTTTCATTTTTGGTCTCAAACGAATAGGTTTCATAGAAACCAATTCGACTATTATTCATTCAACTTTCTTGGTTATTCTTCAAATGTAAAAAGAAATCATTTGGTAGTAAGAAGTCAAATACTAGAGTATTCTATCTTAATAGATACTCGTATTAAGAGATTTTATACTATAGTTCCAATCATTCTTCTCATTAGATCATTGTCTAAAGCTTCACTTTGTACTATAGTAGGACATCCTACTAGTAAGCCAATCTGGACAGATTTATCAGATTATGATATTATTAGTCGATTTGGTCGAATATGGAAAAATCTTTTTCATTTTTATAGTGGATCTTCGAAAAAGAGAATTTTGTATCGAATGAAGTATATACTTCGACTTTCGTGTGCTAGAACTTTGGCTCGTAAACATAAGAGTACAGTACGTAAGCTTTTGCAAAGCTTAGGTCCAAGATTATTGGAAGAATTTATTATAGAAGAAGAACAAGTTCTTTCTGTAGTCTTCCAAGAAAAAATTCATTTTTCTTTACATAGATCAAAGAAAGAACGTTTTTGGTATTTGGATATTACCCATATTCATGATCTAATCAATCATGAGACCTAGAATTTCAATAGATTAGAAATAACAAAAAGTAAAGAATTGGATTTTTAGAAATTAAGATTCTGAAATGCTCAAATTTACTAAACGAACTTGGAGTTTATAATTGAATCAACTAAATTAGTTTCAAATTAGTAAACTATTTTATCAAAATATCAGTATGATATGTATACATAGGGAAAGTCGTGTGCAATGAAAAAATGCAAGCACGATTTGGGGAGGGGTTTTTTCTTATTCTAACAGACGAGACATTATCTACTCCATCCGATTAGCTCCGGGTTCGAGCCCCGGGCAACCCATAAAAACATTTGAATATTTTTCTTCGTTTTTTTTTATTTTGTAATATTATATTATGTTATTTCATGATAAGATCATGAAATATATCTTTTTTTTTAGCATGGGTTGACGTTGAAATAAAACCGTGCTATAATGGTTAATTAACAAGCCTTCTATGAATTAACTCATCTCGATTAATTCGAGTTCTAGTTAATATGTGTGCTTGGGAGTCTTTGAGAATAGAATAAGTCAAAATTTGATCATGACTGCAATTTTAGAGAGACGCGAAAGCACAAGTTTATGGGGTCGCTTCTGTAACTGGATTACCAGCACTGAAAATCGTCTTTACATTGGATGGTTCGGTGTTTTAATGATTCCTACCTTATTGACTGCAACTTCTGTATTTATTATTGCCTTCATTGCTGCTCCTCCCGTAGATATTGATGGTATTCGTGAGCCAGTTTCTGGCTCTCTGCTTTATGGAAACAATATTATTTCTGGTGCTATTATTCCTACTTCCGCAGCTATTGGTTTGCATTTTTATCCGATATGGGAAGCAGCATCTGTTGATGAATGGTTATACAATGGTGGCCCTTATGAGCTAATTGTTCTACACTTCTTACTCGGAGTAGCTTGCTATATGGGTCGTGAGTGGGAACTTAGTTTCCGTCTAGGTATGCGTCCTTGGATTGCCGTTGCATATTCAGCTCCAGTAGCAGCTGCTACTGCTGTTTTCTTGATCTACCCTATTGGTCAAGGAAGTTTTTCTGATGGTATGCCTTTAGGAATTTCTGGTACTTTCAACTTTATGATTGTGTTCCAGGCAGAACACAACATCCTTATGCATCCATTCCACATGTTAGGTGTAGCTGGTGTATTTGGCGGTTCCTTATTCAGTGCTATGCATGGTTCTTTGGTAACCTCTAGTTTGATCAGGGAAACCACTGAGAACGAATCTGCTAATGAAGGTTATAGATTCGGTCAAGAGGAAGAAACTTACAATATCGTAGCTGCTCATGGTTATTTTGGGCCGATTAATCTTCCAATATGCTAGTTTCAACAATTCTCGTTCTTTACATTTCTTCTTGGCTGCTTGGCCTGTAGTAGGTATCTGGTTCACTGCTTTGGGTATTAGCACTATGGCTTTCAACCTAAACGGTTTCAATTTTAACCAGTCTGTAGTTGACAGTCAGGGTCGTGTTATTAATACCTGGGCTGATATCATCAACCGTGCTAACCTTGGTATGGAAGTAATGCACGAACGTAATGCTCACAACTTCCCTCTAGATCTAGCTGCTGTTGAAGTTCCTTCTATTGAAGGATAAGATAGGTTAAGGCTGCTTTTCTTACTATATAAAGGTAAGAGAAATACCCAATATAGTGGTTTTTCAAACCACTATATTGGGTGTTTCTCTTTCCTTTTTTTGCTTTGTTTGATCCCTATTTTTTTTTATTCTTCATTACAGATTTTTTATCGTTATCGTTTCTTGCATCTCTCGCGAAATTCCGTGTAGGCGCGAATTCTCCCAATTTGTGATCTATCATAGATTCTGTTATATAAATAGGTATATGTTCCTTTCCATTATGAATACCGAATGTATGGCCAACCATTGAGGGTAGAATGTTAGATGCCCGAGACCAAGTGACTATTATTTCTTTCTCCTTCCCCATTTTGATTTTTTCCATTTTTTCGAATAAATGATTAGCTACAAATCTTTTCTTTTGATTAGCTACAAATCTTTTCTTTGGATTAGCTACAAATCTTTCCTTTGGATTAGCTACAAATCTTTCCTTTGGATTAGCTACAAATCTTTTCTTTGGATTAGCTACAAATCTTTTCTTTGGATTAGCTACAAATCTTTCTTGTTGACCTATCACAGCTGATTACTCCTTTTTTGACATGGTAAAGATTGGCATTCTATGTCCAATATCTCGATCTAAGTATGGAGGTCAGAATAAATACAATAATGATGAATGCAAAAAAGAGAAAATCCTTTAGCTAGATAAGGGGCGGATGTAGCCAAGTGGATCAAGGCAGTGGATTGTGGATCCACCATGCGCGGGTTCAATTCCCGTCGTTCGCCCATCCCATCGAATTTTGGAAATTCGATTTGGAATGTTCCTATTTACGGCGACGAAGAATCAAACTATCACTATATTTTCTCCTTTTCCTACTTTTTCTTCCAAGCGCAGGATAACCCCAAGGAGTTGCGGGTTTTTTTTCTTCCAATTGGAGCTTTTCCTTCACCGCCCCCGTGGGGATGATCCACAGGGTTCATAGCTGCTCCTCTTACTACAGGACGCTTACCTAGCCAACACTTCGATCCAGCTCTACCCAAACTTTTTCGGGTCACCCCAACATTACCCACTTGTCCGACTGTTGCCAAGCAGTTTTGGGATATCAAACGAACCTCCCCAGATGGTAATCTTAATGTGGCCGATTTACCCTCTTTTGCAATCAGTTTCGCTCTAGCACCTGCTGCTCTAGCTAATTGTCCGCCCTTTCCATGTTTGAATTCTATGTTATGTATGGTCGTGCCTAAAGGCATACCGGTTGAAGTAGATTCTTCTTTTTTATCAAAAAAAACCCCTTCCCAAACTGTACAAGCTTCTTCCAAAGCATACGGCTTTCTAGATGTATATGATGATATCGAAAAAAATAGATCTTTTCATCGTATAATGAAGTATCACATGAGTGGATATATAGGAATCCTAATCTGCCGAATCATTCATGTTATCATCTTCTACATCCTAGGTCTTTCCGTTCCGTCATCTGGCTTATGTTCTTCATGTAGCATTCAGACCGAATGACTCTATCAAATTACGTCGATACTTCCACATATTACGGGTAACGTAGGAGACATCTCTTCGGGGGATCTTCATTACCACTGCTTAGCTTTCAATTCGCCTCTGACCATCAAATGAAATGTGAATAACCCGTCCTCCTCTCTTTGAAAGAAGAGGCGCTTCCGGTTCGGTACGTGCTTCAAACAATTTTCTCCATATTACCATATCTCTAGAGTCAATAATTCTCTATTAGAAACTACTGAACTCAATCACTTGCTGCCGTTACTCAACAGTTTTCTGTTGAGGTCTATTCCATAGAGGTACTCCAATTGAATCAGTGATCGATTTCTAGGTTTTGTCGTAAACCTAATTGGTTACTTCCAATTACGTAAATCAATAGTTCAAACCGCACTCAAAGGTAGGGCATTTCCCATTGATATAGGAACTTCTGCACCAGAAACAATGGTATCTCCAATTATAGCCCCTCTGGGATGTAAAATATATCTCTTCTCACCATTCCCGTAGTGTATAAGACAAATGTATGTATTTCGATTAGGGTCGTATTCTATGGTTACGATTCTACCAGATATGTCTTTTTGATTCCGTCGAAAATCGATTTTACGGTATAGACGCTTATGACCCCCCCCTCTATGCTTTGCGGTAATGATTCCTCTGACATTACGACCTTTACTACAACGATGCCGTCCATAGATCAGATTATTTCGTGGATTGGATTTCATTTGACTGTCTACAGCTCCATTGCGTGTACTTGGACTAGAAGTTTTGTATAAATGTATCGCCGTGTTATTAAGTATTTTTCTTGAAGTTCTTTTCTTTAGAATCTCTAGAAGAGGTGGAATAGAATAACCTGATGGAAGCGTAATGATCATATGCCTGTAATGGATTGCATGTCCCATAATAGGTCTCTTCGACCCTTTCGGGGTAGTCGATGGCTATTCATAGCCATTACCTGAACACCAAAGAAGAGTTCAACCCAATACTTACTTGATTTCTGTCTTAGTTGATCCTGATTCGGCATTAGAAGTATGTATATTGATTCTTCCCCAATAACCGAAGACTTTTTCCTGTAACTACTCCATATTTGATTCCATCCATAACTCCAATTTCTTCCCTATGAGTCCCAGTATTGATCAGGATTCGAGTTCTTAATCTTCCTATGTTATGGTATGAATATACCATATTCAATTCGTTATGGATGGATGATGAGATCCCATCCATAGAGAGCCAACTTATTGAACATTCCCATTAGGGTGCATCCAGTAGGAATTGAACCTACGAATTTGCCAATTATGAGTTGGGTGCTTTAACCATTCAGCCATGGATGCTGAATCTAAGAGATATTATCATAATCTAAAAGATGTATGATCATAATCATACACATTGGATCAAAAACGGGGTCAGAGGGATCAAAAACCGCTAATTCGTATAAAGCCATCGAACCGGCCCAACCAGCAACTAGAGCTGTGTGCATTATATGAACAGAAAGCAATCGACCGGGATCATTCAATACGACAGTATGAACACGATACCAAGGCAAACCCATGGAAATACTCCTTAAGAGAAATAGAAACTATGTCACTTTATTTTATCGCATTAAACTCAAAAGACTATATACTGTGTACCTCACCTTTTTGCAGTAGATTCTGTATCAGAAAGGGCTCATTTTGATTTCATCCCATTGAAAATCAAAATAAGGGAACAACTCCGTTCGTAAGAACAAAGAGAAGCAGATCTATTCAGTCCAAGGCGCATCGGAAGATTGCATTTTTATAGTTAAACTGATCCATCGAATGGATCAAATATTAAGTGAATATTTTCACATTTTTTTATTTTTCTTTTTTTTTTTTATAGTGTAGGAGGAGCATGAAAAATTCCAAATTGAGTATTTCGAAGTTGCAAGACGTAGTCGAAGTCTTTGTTTCAGACTACATTTTGAACAGGGTGATAATCTTTCACTTATGTTCGTTTATGGTTATGCTTAGTACGAAACTCATTACTAACGACGAATGGTTACAGAGGGTCGATTTTTGGTTATCTAAGCGAAAAGATGCAAAAAGTGTTACTCCAGTTAACACTAAAACTATCTCTTTTAGTGAAAATTGTTTTCGGCGCAGATATGTCTTCTATGGACATATAGAAGAGGGTAGAGAAGCACAATTGTATAAAAATTGTGCAAGAACTTCACGTGCACACGCTCGTTTAAACGGAATCCTTTTAGATCAACTTTGTGAATTTCTTGTTCAATTCAAGAATGAACAAATGAGTCTGAATGAGATGACTGAGCGTTTTCGAAAAGAGCTTAGTGCAGCGATTATAAATCGCTGCATATACTTTGAACACAAAGTAGAGCTTTATGATATTAAAGTAGAGCTTTATGATATTTTCACTTTAGTCGATCTTTTTGTGGACATTAACGCCGACTTAGGATTGTGCAATTTGTTTTCTGAAATTATAGAAAATGCAAAATTGGATCAATCCATTAACCAAACCATCAATAGATCTTTGAAAATGGAAATATGCTATCCATTCGATAGTATCTTTCCACCCTTCTTAATCAATTTTTGTAGGAGCAAAAATCTCCTTTTTAAAATAGTGCTTTTAACTTTTCTTTGTTCCGAAGAGCGCATTTCGATCGACGAGTTTATATCTTATCTTGAAAAGCTTTACGAAGCGGAATTCGTTCCATTGATAGAGGCCAGTAATCTGGCTAACGGGCCCCGCCAAATTCAGAACAGGTTTTTAGAACCTGGGCACAATAATTCTATTCACACAATACAATTTTATAACCTTGCGAAGTCTTATTGTATTGATGAATTGAATATGATTCAGGTACAGTTGAAACGAATCCACTCTAATATGGCCGGGTTACGAGCCGGCCTTCATTTGTGCTCCAAGGAGCAAGTGTTTTTGTCTTGTAAAAGCGATTTGAGAGTCTACATGAAGTCTTATTGCAAACAATTCAAAAAAATCAAAGAAAATTTTGAAAAAAAATCGCGAAACATCGGACATATTTGATTACTTTATTCAAACGCATGTCGATTTCGCGATATGCATTCATATATTCGAAATTATGAATGCTACGATACGATGGAATGATCCAGGTTGGTTGGATTCATCGTCTGAAGATAATTCAGACGATGATTGGAGTGATCTGATCAAGTTTGGTATTGGAATTAAGAAAAAAAACTTTGATCCACCAAAAATCCCGGGTTCAGGGAGGTAAATGTTTGAGAAAAGGTCAAATTTTAGCAGACGGTGCCGCTACAGTTGGTGGGGAACTCGCTTTAGGGAAAAACATATTGGTAGCTTATATGCCATGGGAGGGTTACAATTTTGAAGATGCAGTACTAATTAGCGAACGTCTGATATATGAAGATATTTTTACGTCTTTTCACATTCGGAGATGTGAAATTAAGACTTATGTGACTGAAAGAATCAATGATTCAAATATTAAACAATCAGTGAAGAAATATTACCTAATTTTCTAATCAACAACCAATACCTAAAAAATAGAAGTCAAAATGAAAATCATCATCAGCATTTTTTGTAGTAAAATAAGGATAACATTAATACTCTTCATAATAATCTTAAAGAAAAGTAGGAACTCTATGAAAAAAAAAAAGAAAAATACAGCACATGATTGGATATCCAGCTGGATCTTGGACTGGAGAGAGATATTAAGAGAGATCAAGAAATCTCACTCTTTCATAGACATTTTTTTCGACCAAGAACGCTTTATGAGACTCTTTGACTCCCGAATTTTGGGTATCCTATTTTCCAAAAATTCCCAGGGTTCAGGAAGCAATCGATATTTAACCAAAACAGGTTTAATAACTCGAGATTCCAGGATCAAAAATGTAGTAAAACGTGTCCATGGTGTCGTCAAAAATGTGGTAAGGGGTGTGATGCTACTTGTACTAGGGGTCTGTTTATGTCGTCTTCAAAATCGAAATATAGTTGAACGAAAAAATATCTATTTGAGGGGGTTTCTTCCTATACCTATGAATTCGGTTGGATCTAGAGAAGAATCTTCTAATATTAATAGATTTGTAATTTCGCTTTTGTATCCTCCAAAAGGATCTTCTAATCAATCCATACATCATTTCGATTCCATTAGAAATGAGGATGTGGAACGAACAGAGATAGAATCAGGTCGATTCCCGAAATTTCTTTTTGGATCTTCCTCAAAGTTCCGGCTATCCGCAGAAGGTGAAAAGCGGATGAATAATAATCTGCTTCCGGAAGAAATCGAAGAATTTCTTGGGAATCCTACAAGATCCATTCATTCTTTTTTCTCTGACAGATGGTCAGAACTTTATCTGGGTTCGAGTCCTACGGAGAGGTCCCCTGTAGAGAAGGCTCTTTGGAAGAGAAAATTGGGTGTTTCTTTTGTCCCCTTCAGGCGGCGATCGGAACATAAAGAACTGGTGGATCTATTCAAAATAATTAGGTATTTACAAAAAACCGTCTCAATTCATCCTATTTCCCCCGGGTATTCTATGATTCCGAAGGAGAAATCGAATGCAGAAGATCGATTTGCAGAAATGGTAAATCGATTCATTCTATCAATAACGGAGCCGAATAAGGATTCCATTGGAAAAGATAGTATGAATCATCGAACTAGGACGAAATCTACGATCAATCAACATTTATCCAATTGGGCAAAGAGTGAGAAGAAATGGTTCGACCCTTTTATTTGTCGAACCCAGAGATCCAGGAATGGGTATCCTGATGCATATAGCAAATGGTCGAATGAGTTCCAGAATCTCCAGGAAGATTTCCTGGGATATTTCTCTTCGAAACAGGAGAAGCTTCAAGTAGTCTTCGATCAATTACGAGATTTACGAGATCAATTACGATGCCATATCACTGATTTTTCGAGTTATTGGGATTTGATTGATTGGTCCGAAATTTTCGACATATACGAATTCACTTTCACTAAGTTATTTCTTGTCCTTTTGCCCATGGCACGTCTCTTTTTTCATAAGTTACTTAAGTTACTTATCTTTTTTCCTAAGTTTTTGTACTGGTTATATCCCCGATTCTCTGTACATATCGGGAATATCGCCATTCATAGTTCTGAGATGTACATTTATGAATTGAAAGATCCGATCCAGGAGAAGTCGTTCGAACCACTACGTCTTCAAATCGTTCTTTTGAAGAAATTGAAACCCTTCTTATTGAACGATCATAATACTTCTCAAAGATTGGACGATCATAATACTTCCCAAGGATCGAAATTATGGATCAATGAAGAAAGAATATTCCCATTTTATTTCAACGAAATATCAAAGTGGATGATTGACTCATCCCATAGTAGAAAGAATCGCATGAAATCCTTTGATAACACGGATTCCTATTTCTCCATCATACCCCATGATCGAGACAATTGGCTGAATCCCGTGAAAGCATTTCATAGAAGTTCTATGATATCTTCTTTTTATAAAGCAAATGGACTTCGATTTTGGAATGATCTACATCACTTTTGGTTCTGGGTCTCTTGTAAGAAAAGATTTCCCTTTTTTGTGGAAAAAATTCGTATCAATAATGAGGATCTTACATATCGAAAATTCCTCAATATCTCATTTATTCGCAACAAAATAGTTTCTTTGTACGTCGGTCAAAAAAAACATTTTGTTTTGAGTCTTTCTGCAAGGGTATCTGACATAAACATACCTCAGGATCAGGATTTTCCAAAAAGTAGCGACAAAAGAGAGAACTTGTACAAATCTTTCATGTATAAATTGTATCAAAAATTCTATAATAGATTCTATACATCTTTCATTTTTCCAAGAACTCTTTATGCAATTCAATCCGATCCAGTCGTTTTTAGAGCTAGTTCCTCGATCGCGGACCTTTTAAGACCAATTCAATCTGATCCAGTCGTTTCTAGAGCTAGTTCCTCGATCGCGGACCTTTTTAGATTGGAAAAAACTTTTTGGCAATCTTTTTCAGATATGAATCGATCTGATTCAAAAATGAAGAACTTGCATCAGTATCTCAGTGTCAATTCAAACATGGACTGTGGATCAAATCCATGTTCTGAGAAATCTTTACCATCCGGAAAGAAGGAAAAAAGGAGTCTTTTTGGTTTTCGAAGTAAAAAGAAATACGTTAAAAAAAGAAATATCAAAATAATCAATAAAAAAAAACTTTTTTCTGTAAAACTTTTCGAAGGGAATATTGAAGAAAATATTATTTACTTAGAATGGACTATTTACAAAGAATGGCTGCTCACGATCTTTACTACGAGCGGGTTCAAATATTTCAGATTCATCCTTTCCGAGATTTTTTCCTATTTTATATTCCCAACCGTGATATCCAAAATTCAAGATATTCTGGATATACCATGGGTATATCTTGAGAAGATTTTGATGAAATGGACTCTGATAAGTGAGAAGATTTTGATGAAATGGACTCTGATAAGTAAGAAGATTTCAAATCTTCATTTAGTACAGCTACTCCGAAAAAAGACTAATCTGTCTCGAACAAAGACTGATTCTTTTAATGGGTCTTCTCCTTTTCTTTCTTGTACATTTTCATTATTCTTCTCATATAGGAATAAGTCATTGATATCGGCTGAGTTCCTCTTTTCAATTCTTTTCCTTCTTCTTTTTGCTGGATATCTCGCTTGTAGAGGTCTTACCTTCATTTGCAAAACCTGTCGTCAGTTATTTCTAGATTTTGAAAAGATCAAATCTTGGGCAAATCCATCATGCTTCATGGAGTTGGAAAAACTTAGGGATAGGTATCCTATATCTTCTTTCAGGTCAGAGAATTTAGAGGATCCCTTTCCAGTTATTTTCCAGGATCCCATTGGATTTATAGAGAATCCCCGTCCAGTTATTGCTATTCTGCAAAAATACTATGTTATTCTGGAAGAATACATAGGAGAATTCTTCAATTTTCTGATAGAACTAGGATACCTACTACTTTTTCAGGAAGAATCTGAGAATCGAAATCGGATCGATTTGCTCATCTCTTATCTCACCTATCGCATAAGTTCTTTCATAAGTCTCATCCCAAATAATTTCATCAATCAAATCATTTTTTTTATAAATACGAGACATCTAAGTCCTACAAGTATAGAGATGTATTCATTGATAAGGAAAAGAAAAAAGGTGGGGAACTGGGATGATGAAATAGAATCCTGGGTGGCGGACACCGATTGGGTTGATGATCAAGAAAAAGAATTTGTGGTTCAGCTCTGCACCTTAAGTACAGAAAAAAGGATTAATGAAATTCTATGGAGTTTGACTCAGAGTAATCTTTTAGATGAAATAGTGGAACAACCTGGATCCAATTATTTACGGTACTTATTTGAAATGCAGCAAAAGGATCTATTGAATTATGAGTTCAATAAATCCTGTTTAGCGGAAAGACGGATATTTCTTGCTTATTATGAGACAATAACCTCGTGGGGGACTTTTCATTTGTCATCTCGTCCAACCCCCTTTTCGCTTCGCTTAGCCCCGTACCCTTCTAGGAGTGTTTTAGTGATAGGTTCTATAGGAATTGGGCGATCCTATTTGGTCAAATCCCTAGCGAAAAATTCTTATCTTCCTTTCATTAAGATATATCCGCTCGAGTACCGGTATTTATACGATTACGATTGCGATTTTTACGAGGCGTCTTTTTGGTCTTTTTTGGATGGTGAATCATATTGGGTTGGAGGTGAATTCGACGACTGTGAGGATGAGGGTATTACTTCTATTCCTTTTGATGTTGATGATTTTGATGTTGATGATAGTGGCGATATTGCTAAGAATATTAATTTTGATAAGATTCTTTTCAATATGACACAGGATAGGCTAACTAGCAATAACCCATTTTATTGGGATATGACCGTGCAATTCGATTTGGCAAAAACAATATCTCCTTGTATAGTATGGATTCCAAACATTCATGATCTGGATCGGGATGAGTTGAGGTATTTATCCCTCCATCTAGAAGAGAGCTCTCTTTCCAATTCCAAGGATCGTCAAAGATGTTTTACTAGAAATATTCTAGTTATTGCTTCGACTCATATTCCCCGAGAAGTGGATCCCGCTCTAATAGGCCTGAATAAATTTAATACATTCATTAAGATACGAAGGCTTACTATTCCAGAACAACGAAGGTACTTCCGGATTCTTTCATATACTAGGGGATTTGGCTTGGAAAATCAAATATTCGATAGTAAGAAATTTGGGTCTATAACCATGAGTTCGAATGCACAACATCTTGTAGCACTTAACAATGAGGTCCTATCAATTAGTATTACACAGAGGAAATACATAATAGAAGAAACGAATTCAATTCGATTCGCTTCTTTTAGACAGACTTGGGATTTTCAAACTCACATAAGATGGTTTCAGGATCATAGGATCTTTTTGTATCAGATAGGAAGAGTTTTTGCACAAAATATATTTCTAAGCAATTTTCCCATAGATCCTATATATATCTATATGCAGGACCCTATCGCGAGGAATAAAATATGGAGTTCTTATTTGTACAAATGGTACGTCGAACTTGAAACAAATTTGAAGAAAATAACGATACTTCTTTATCTTTTGAGTTGTTCTGCCGGATTGGTCACTCAAGATCTTTGGTCTTCACCCGGACCCGATGTCAAAAATTGGATCACTTCTTCTGAATTTCTTGAGAATGATTCTCAGCTAGTTCAGAACCTATTAGAATTAGAAGGCTTTCTGGTGGGATGCTCATGGATAGAAAAAAATAGCAGTGAGACATTACTTCTTCGGTCCGAACCAAAGAATCCGTTAGATATGATGCAACAGAATTCTTTTTCTACCCGTTATCGTAGTAGATTGAGAAATGAAATAGAAATAAACGAATCGGAGTTTGAAGAAGAGCATGAAGCCGTGAACCCGCAGAAGATAGAGAACGATTTCTTCAATGAAAATCAAATAGAAATAGACATAGTCCGGTCTCCTAGAATATTTCGCTATATATTTGATAATCTCGAAATTGAGAATATCAAAAAGCTTATAAAATCGGGACTTCCTTATTGGGCCGAGTCATTTCAGGGCAACTGGCCTTTTTATCTTGAGGAAGATCAGCTTCAAGAGGAGGAGCTTCAAGAGAATGATTCGGAGTTCTCGGAGAATGAAACAATTCAGCACCAGAAACAAGACAGATTTTCAAAAGAACAAAGCTTTTTTATAATAAACCGATTTATTTGGGAACCTTCGGAGCCATTCTTTCTCGTAGTCATATACCTGTACTTTTGGCTTTCACCTCGAGAATTTTTTTCAGATGATCATTTAGATGAGAAGAGTCCTGACCTAAATAAGCATCCTTCTTCATATATAGAAGAAGACAGTTGGTTCCATAAGGGAGAAAAGTACTACGAATTGTTGGGGCGTCGTCAGAGATGGCAAAGAAGACTTAGAATCAATAGTTCCTTATCTAAAGGATCTTTCTCCTCTCATATTCTGTTCGAGAGTTATCAGTATTTAGCGAATCTGTTCCTATCTAACGAAAGGCTATTGGATCAAATGACCAAAATATTGTTGAGAAAGAGATGGCTTCTCCCGGAGGAAATGAACCATTTGATTTGTGGAACAGGAGAAAGATTTCCCATTCCTTATCCGTAAAGATATGTAGCCATGAAAAAGGGAAAAGGCCTAGCGTGGAAGAGGATTGGCCGGGTGGTTGGTAGAGTCGTGGAAACACTTGTTTATTCGATATTTTGGACCTTAGTTCATACAAGCATAAATTTCAATCTTAGATCAAAGCACTATGTACGGATGATATAAACTGCCTAAACAAGAATTCCTTTCTTGTTTAGGCGAACAACCAGAGTAGAAAAACAGAGTAGAAAAACGGATTCATTCGGATCGACATGAGGGTCCAACTCCATTGGATTGCCAGAATCCATCTTGTATATTTGAAGCAGGTTGACCCCCGTGCTTCTCTCATGGTACAACCCTCTTCCTGCTGAGCTGAGCCCCTATCTCCTCGGCCCACAGAGGAAAAATGTAAGGCTGGTGCTCAAAATTCATTACGGAAGAAAGGACTCACAGAGCCAGGATCACTAGGGGGATCACTAACTTCTACTAAAACGAATACTAATATAATAGAAAAGAACTCTTTTTTCTGTATACTTTCCCCGGTTCCATTGCTACCGCGGGCTTTACGCAATCGATCGGATCGTATAGATATCCCTTCAACACAACATAGGTCATCGAAAGGATCTCGGACAACTCACCAAAGCACGAAAGCCAGAATCTTTCCGAAAGTTGATTCCTATTTCAAGAGTGCATAACCGCATGGATAAGCTTACACTAACCCGTCAATTTTGGATTCAATTGGGGATTTTCCTTGGGAGGTATCCGGAAGAAATTGGAATGGAATAATATAGATTCATACAGAAGAAAAGGTTCTCTATTGATTCAAAGGGTATACCTATGGGATAGAATAAGAAAAATCGAAATGAAATGAAAGAATCCAGGAAAAAAAGGAAATCGAAAAAAGGAAATAGAACAAACAAATAAGTAGAAGATCGAAGAGCTCTCAAAATGACAAAATTGAAACTCAAAAAGGATCCTTCTTTCTAATTCTCTAAGGATGAGAGGCAAAGGGATTTCTATCGAGAAAGAGTTCTTGTTCTTATTTAGATAGAAGATCGTGATTTGATCCGCATATGTTTCGTAAAAGAGAAATCTTTTCCTTTGATCATAAATGAAAAGTCTTCAATTGGAATATGAAAACGTGACTGAATTGGTCTTAGTTACTCTTCGAAACGGAGTGGAAGAAGGGAAGAAATTCTCGAACGAAGAAAAGGATCCAATTACTTCGAAAGAATTGAACGAGGAGCTGTATGAGGTCAAAATCTCATGTACGGTTCTGTAGAGTGACAGTAAGGGTAACTTATCTGTCAACTTTTCCACTATCAACCCCAAAAAACCAAACTCTGCCTTACGTAAAGTTGCCAGAGTACGATTAACCTCTAAATTTGAAATCACTGCTTATATACCAGGTATTGGCCATAATTTACAAGAACATTCTATAGTATTAGTAAGAGGAGGAAGGGTGAAGGATTTACCCGGTGTGAAATATCACATTGTTCGAGGAACCCGAGATGCTCTCGGAGTAAAGGGTCGTCAACAAGGGCGTTCTAGTGCGTTGTAGATTCTTATCCAAGACTTGTATCATTTGATGATGCCATGTGAATCGCTAGAAACATGTAAAGTGTATGGCTAACCCAATAACGAAAGTTTCGTAAGGGGACTGGAGCAGGCTATCATGAGACAAAAGATCTTCTTTCTAAAGAGATTCGATTCGGAACTATTAGATGTCCAGGGTCCAATATGAAAATCATTTCAGAGGTTTTCCCTTACTTTGTCCGTGTCAACAAACAATTCGAAATACCTCGACTTTTTCAGAACAGGTCTGAGTCAAATAGCAATGATTCGAAGCACTTTTTTTACATTCAACTATGTATTTCGGAAACCTAAGGACTCGATCGTATGGATATGTAAAATACAAGATTTCCAATCCTAACAGGAAAAGGAGGGAAACGGATACTCAATCTCAAGTGAGTAAACAGAATTTCATACTCGATCTCATAGATCCATATAGAATTCTGTGGAAAGCCGTATTCGACGAAAGTCGTATGTACGGCTTGGAGGGAGATCTTTCCTATCTTTTGAGATCCACCCTACAATATGGGGTCAAAAAGCCAAAAAAAAAAAATTGATTCGTTTTTAGCCCTTATAAAAAGAAAACGGATTCTTTAACCTCTTTCACGCTCATGTCACGTCGAGGTACTGCAAAGAAAAAAACTGCAGAATTCGATCCAATTTCTTGTAGTCGAGTCGTTAACATGTTGG
>JAMFTS010005325.1:0-27754 GCA_028095005.1 Rhynchospora pubera | reverse complement strand
TGCACGTGTATTGACAAAGAAATATACAGGTGGACGTGTTAACTTGAGTAGGTTGGTTTGCTTATTTCATATCTAGATTCTTTCTTATCCTACTAAAACTAGTTTGTGTACAAATGCCTTTAGCTCCCTCGTTAAAGTGGAGATTGTGCTTTGGTTGTTGACTAGGACAAGTACCTTAATCTACAAAGTTTGATGGGAATTGTATATTTCTATGGGAGAAATTAACAATGTTATCTCCTTGTATACGGTTTTTGCCTTGGTATGGAGTTGGTTAGAATACGATGTGTGGATGAGATTATATATTGAATTATTTTGGGAATAGGTTAGAATAACATGTTTCTTATCTTGTATCATTCATATTTTTTAGTTAATTTTTGTTTTTCTAAATTTTAAAAAATTCAGGGGTGTCAGTCATTTCTGGGCTGGATTACCAGGATCGCTTTCATTCAATTGCTCTCATTTATGCCGCAACGAGCATTTTATAAATTTCCGAAATGTGAGGCCCAATAAACAATCATAATTCAGGCACACTTTTTAAATTCTAAGCCCATAAAAGCTGCTTGAGAAGAAGCCATTAGAAGCCCCGGAGGCGGAGAAGAAAAAACAAGGCCCAATCTCATTTAGCCATGTGCCCATGTCTTCTGTCGATACAGAGTATGATATGCACCGAAATTTTAAAAAATAATATTAAAATAATATAATCCAATAAAATTAATATCAATTTAATCAGTTTAATATAAATAGTATCGTAAGATCGGAATCCTGGATTCCGAACGTTAGATCGGATTCCTGGATTCCGATCTAACGTTAGATCGGATTCTCGGATTCCGATCTAACGTTAGATCGGAATCTGGGATTCCGATCTAACATTTATATATATAAGGGGTTTCCGATCTAATTTTCGCTGCCTTCGCTCTCGCTCTCGGACGCGCTTCTTCGAGAACAGTAAGTTTTTTTTTAATTATTTATTTATTTAGTTTATTAGTTTTTAATTTAGTTAATTAAATTAAAAAATAGGAAAATATTGAAAAAATATTCAAAAAATCTGAAAAAATCAGAAAAAAAACATCAGTTCATGCTGTTCCAGACTGTTCCGCCTCCTCTTCCTACGGTACGTTATTCTTTTCACCTTCGTGATTTAAATTGAAATATTTATAATACGTGCATTACATATGACCTAAAAAAACAGGCTTGGAGGAGGATGGAGGCTTTGTTACAGTACCGGCACAACACATTTCGGCAGAGGGATTTGCATGACCTTTTCTCAGTAGAGGTTGCGATGTGGGCCGACACGACGCATGTCGAGGTGGCAGAGGCGCGGCCATGGAGTGCCGATATTTTGCCCGCGTACGATAGATGGATGCGGATACATGGAGGTGCTCATCTTGTCCCCATTCCGGGAGTAGCACAGCAGATTCCAGCTAGCCAGATGACCTATCTAGAGGATGCGCCCGAGCGGGTGTCTATGGTAAGTTTTTTACTCAATTAAAATGAATTGATTTGTATTTTGGTCACTAACAAAAGTTTGGCGCTACAAAAATATGAAATACGCTCTGAAAAATTCTAACAAAAATACTGAGCTGTCAATTGGCGGACGAATTTTCCTAAACTTAAATTTCAAAATTTTTAGGCGTACCATTTGTTCAAAACAAAAATGACAAAGGACCAAGATAGTCACACAATCAAATTAATAATTATATTTTAATTAAAATTATAAAATTAAATTAATAATTTATATTATTTTGTAAATTAAATTAAATTAATTTCATTATTAACTAAATGAAATGAAATTAAATTAATTACTTCAAACAACTAAATAAGATTTTATTACATTAAATTAAGTCAAATTATTAAATAAAAGCTCTGATAAAAGCTCAAAAGTATACTGATGCCTACCTAAGCACTGCAAAAGGACAGGCGTGCTCTGATAAAAGCTCAAAAGTATACTGATGCCTACCTAAGCACTGCAAAAGGACAGGCGTGCTCTGATAAAAGCTCAAAAGTATACTGATGCCTACCTAAGCTATGCAAAATGACAAACGTATTCTGATAAAGTCTGAAAAAATATCACATTATATTTATTAATTTTAAATAATTGCAAGTCTAAACTGATCTATAAAATTATTCTTCCTCAGCAAAAATATGTCACACCCACTCAATCCTACTTCCTTCAACATTCACTATCATGGAGAAAGGAAATACCTCCGACAGTGAAGTGCCGGAATGGCCATCTACTCGACATGAGTACATGCCAAATTACAAACATTCCCCTGCCAATCCAAATGAGATCGAAAAAGGAGATTATCATGCGATATGTAATAAATGTTACCGCAAATTCGACTACAATATCCATTCGCAATATGGTGGCGAGTGGCCATTATACACCCATTATCAGTGGCACATTCATGGTGGCCCAGAAAGAGACCGCAGGGAGAGATTGCGACATTACCTTACTAAACCTGAGTCGAGCAACTCTGAACTCTATAAAAAGTACTACACAGAACCTGAACCGATGCCGGAACTCAAACCGTGGAAACCAGATCCTACACCCATGATTGTTTACGAAAGCATATACGATTTTCGTGGAGACCACACAGTGAGTTGTACAAAGTGTGGTCAGGTTTTCAATTTCAAAGATACCATTTTGCGTGACCACTACGATGAACACAAGAAACAAGAAGAGAGGGATGAAATTGTAAAGAGATTCAGAGTGAAAGAACAATGGTTCGAAAGGAGAAGAATGGAAGAAAAGGCCGCCGAAGAGAGCCGGAGGTTGCAACAAGAAAAAATTGGAAAAAAAATTAAGGAGAGCCTAATCAAGATCAAGAAGAGAGATGAACAACGCAAAATTGCAGTAGCTAGAATGGCTGAGATTGAGCAACAAGAAGCCGAGGCAGCTTTCTGGAACGAAGCCGCTCAATTCGCAGACAACCCGGCTGTGAATAATCAACAAGAAAATGATGAGGCTTTTTGGAACGAAGCAGCTCAACTCGCCGACAACCATGGTGCCAGTAATCAACAAGAAATGAATGTGGAAGAAGATCAACCCTGGTGGGAGGAAATTCTGCAACATGTAGATGATCAAGATCTCTAAGTTTATTTATTACTTTGTTTTTAAGTACCTTGGTGTGTTCATTTATTTTAGTGTGCTAAATTATATTATGATATTCATGTATTTTTCCCTTTCTTTTATTTTAGTGTGCTAATCTATATTATGGTTACAAAATTCAATTCTTCTTCTAATGATGAACATATACATAAAACAACGTGAACATATAAACGATCTAAGTGAACACATACAAATAAATAAGTTCTATAAAAATAAATTATTACATAAATATTATGAATTAAATGAAATAAATCTAATATTTAATTATAAGTTTATATTATAATTATTGCCATAAATAAATTATTACATAATTGAAATAAATTATTAAATGAAATAAATCTAATATATTATGTACTTATTATGTACAATATTTAACATAATTGAAAATTTTTAATATTAAAAATAAAACCATCCATATCAAATTAATATCAAAACTTTAAATATTAAAATATTATTCATAAAATAGAATTATATTATACTTACATTCTTCAAAATATATATTTAATTAATGTTTATAATATATTAATTTAATATTAAATTTTTATAATATATTAATTTAATATTAAAATTTTATATATTTAATTAATGTTTATAATAGAAGTAAAATAAAATATATTAATTTAATATCTTATCTTCAAAATATATTACTAAAATTTCATAATATATTAATTTAATATTAAAATTTCATATATTAAATTAATTTTTATAATAGAATTACAATAAAACCATGAAAAAGGCAAATTTGAGCAGTTAGCACTGTTCGGAATCCCAGATTCCGATCTAACGTTAGATCGGAATCCGAGAATCCGATCTAACGTTAGATCGGAATCCAGGAATCCGATCTAACGTTCGGAATCCAGAATTCCGATCTTACGATACTATTTATATTAAACTGATTAAATTGATATTAATTTTATTAGATTATATTATTTTAATATTATTTTTTAAAATTTCGGATGATATGCATAACATAAATATAACAATCTTAACGGGGCTCATAATTATGACTGACATTTCTTATTTGGATGCATCCAAGTCGAATGTTTTTGACATCTATATACAAGAAATCAGTGTAATCTTATAGGGCTGTAGTGTCAAGTTTAGCTTGACTTTTAGATCAACAAAATAACTTATGGGTAAGATTGCTAATGGACGGGACGGTCCATGGACAATGTTGGACATCTACGGATTTGATTAATTTTGGTTTGGATTGAAGTCCAATTCAAGTTCAATTAATAAGTCTTATATGAACGAATTATGGACAATTATGGATGAATTGTGGACAAATGTGGACTTGTACAAATAGATTCAATTTTAATGATTGATGCATAAAATCCTTGTTGATTTTGGTAAAATTTTCAAATGTCGAAATTTCAAAATTAATGGCTAATAAAATTTTAAATTTTGAATTTTAAAATACGAAATTTAAAAATTTCAAATCTCAAAATTTGAAATTTAAAATTAAATATTTTAAAATTTTTGAAATTTTAAAAAATATTTCTTTATTTTAAATTTTCTAAATTTCATTTCTATTTTAAAAATCTCTTCACTATCATAACATTTTTATCCACTTCTTCCTTTATAAGTAAGTTTGTTTGAAAGTTGCTCCATAAGGTTAACTTCTGGACAATAACAGACAAATAGTTGACCTGGACGTGGACGAAAAATAACTAAATATTGTGGACATAAAATTCAAATATTAATAGTTGGACGGACTTAGACTTCAATTGGAATCTGTCCACTAACAAGCCTACCTATGGGCCTTGCATCGCCAAACAATTTTGGAGTCAACAAGATCGGTACTAACTCTCTAACTTAGCAATTTTGTATCTGAGCATTCTCCAAACACCAAAAAAAAAAAACAAAAGATCGTACCCGAAGAGAAAAACCTTGACAAGAAATCGTTGCCTCTTTCAAATTTCAAACTTTCAGAATTTGAAATTTCAAAACTTCAAATTTTAAATTTTAAATTTAAAAATTTAAAATTAAAAATTTTAAATTTTAAATTAAAAAATTTTAAATTTTAAATTAAAAAATTTTAAATTTTAAATTAAAAAATTTTAAATTTTAAATTTTCAACTTTAAAATTTTAAATTTTCAACTTTAAAATTTTAAAAATTTCAAAATTCGAATTCTAAAATGTCGAGATTAAAATGAATGTTATAATTAAATGCATTCACTTTGATCACATACTTTAACCTTTCATACCAAACAACAATTACTAACTTTAAGTTAGTACTAACTTGTATTAACTTTAATCTCAAACACTAATTCAAAAATACTAACTTTAACCCTTGATCCCACTAAACTTTGATGTTGCCAAACGACCCCATAATCGCCAGATCTTCGTTATGTCGATCCATTTTGCGGCCAGCTATAGGTCTTCTTCTCATCATAACCTCCTCCACTCTTGTCTCTTGATTGAATCGGTTACCAATTTGTATTGTTCGGTTTTAGTTGTGTAATCTTTTATTTAAGTATTTGTGGTTTGGATGTAAGGTATGGAATGGAGCTATGCTACTGGCCTTCTTCTTCTCTTCTTCCTTCCAAGCTAACTAAAGTTGTTCAAGAGAAGAAGCAGAGTATGGACGAGGATTAAACAAGGGGACATTACAATTGGTACTTATTTATTGTTTATTCTGTTAATTTGAAAATTAACCTAACGCATTCTTTTCTTGTGTCATTTATTGTAGTTAATTTTTCTGTTTTGCCTTAAAAATCAATAAAAATGACAATGGGTGATAATCAAAGAAAGATAATGCTGAAATGACAAAGGCTGCCAAGGAGATGTACTGTTTGTTGAAGTGCGATGTGATGATGGCACCATGTTAGGCAGAGCCACAATTGTAAGTATCTCAATTTCAAAGCCTACAGTTACTGTAGGTAAATCTCCAATCGCAACGGTTCAGCCTACTGTTCCCCATTCGATGGATTTCATCTGGGCCGTTCATTTGCATTTTTCTCTTCTTCGTTGTTCTTTTGTTGTGTCTACGTGTTGTCTTTTGTGTTGTGTTCTCTTACTTAGTTTATTTCCTATGGGGTGCATTAACAAGATGCATTAAAAACCGTATTGAGAAGTTCATAGAAGAAAATTTGACTGAACCGAGGCAAACTTTTCACGTGCTGGGGCCCACCATATTGCTATTTCGGTAGAGATGGGTCACGTGAACCAAAAAGAGATGGCTGGAAAAAAGAAATTCGGTCTATGTGATCTAGTTCCATCTATTATTTTTCTATCGGATGCCCCTCTCTTTCTTCGCATCTACAGCTTTCTTCATTGTTTTATATTTCCATTTCCGTTCTCCATCTCCTACACGTTTACCAATGGGGAAAAAATACTGAGGTTTCCTTCTGTACTGCTGATTTTTCTCTCTACTCAGAACCTCTGATGATCTCTCTTGATACGACCGCCGTACCGTCGTTAGGAATGATCGGATCTACGTGTAGAGATCTGTCTCGGTAAGCTTTTGTGCGTTCATTGATGGAGGCGGTTATCACCTTTCATGTCTTTCAGGTCGGTTTTCTTACCCTATTTTTTTCCTACTTTTATGTCTTTTTTTTGTTCCTCAAATTTCTTTTCCGTTGAGAGATTAATGCCAGTAAAAAAAACACAAATTTCTTTTGAAAAATGCTCACTGAGTTCTATATTGGGCTAATTTGTGGAAATTGTGTTATGATTGACAGTTATACAAGTCATATGGGGTTGAAGCTATTTGCAATTGCTATAATGAATTATGACCCTATTTTGTTGACAAATTTTTTTTTGGTCTCTTTTTTCTAATATGAGCTTTAACGCATGTACCAAAAGGAGAAGAATAAATTGGATTGCCTCATCGAAAAAATTTTCAATAAAAAAATCAAGTTTGTGCTAAATGTTAGTTAAATACTTTTCTTTCCTTTCCTTATGTGTTACTATTGTTGCTTTTTGTAGGGCAAAGGATCAGCGGTCAATTAGTTAAATTCTATTGTGATTAGATTGTTCTCTTATCTACAGTCATCTCTCTAATGGTACAGATATTATGAATTTTCTATTAGAGTTTGGGTAGATAGATGATGCGTTCCTTTGGAAGTAATCAATACAGTTCTATTAAACTGTTATCATCTTAATTCATGATTTCAGATAACGGTAACGAATGAACTGTAGGTTGAAAATTAAGTGGGATGTCTGCACCTTATGTTGTTCATTATGGGTTGAAATTTACTTCTGATTTTAGGTGATATGGTGGGCAATGAAAACATTTATATTAAACTGCTATGGTCTTAATTCAATATTTAGTCATCGCCTTCTTAGCTTCAGCCCTTTATAACATGCTTGGTAATAATGTCGGCTTATATTATACAAATAAATAATCTAACATTGGTATACTTCAGTTCCTTACTGAAAATTATGCCAGGTTGGTTATCACTTGCTTTTGTTGTTTACTATATTTCGATTCCTTTAGATATTATTAGAGAACATTCTTTCATGTTGCATGGTCGATAAAAAAAAAATATCTACACTATTATTTTCTTCTAATAATTTTTATATCTTTTGATATTTTTAATAGGTGATACATTAAATCACATGAATAGCTCAATGAACATGGAGAATTAATAGGTGTTACTGTTGATGCACAAGTATGTCAATTTTCTTTTGTTGTTTATTAGATAATAAAAAATTAATGTCCACAACACCTGTTCCTCTTCTCTGAATTCAGTTCCATAGCTATAAGGGGATGTGATGGTAGCTGCAGTTGCTTTCCTCTCCCTTCTCTATTTAAGTGATAATAGCAGCTTATTTACAAACTCTTAATTTAATTGGTCACGATCGATTGGAGTAAAGAAGTAGTCTGTTGGAAGAATTGGTTATTAGTTTTGCTAAATCTAAATTTGTAGCTGGTTTCATTGGTTCTGTTGGTTGAGCTGGGAAAAAAAGGATGAGTAGATGTTAAGGTTGCGCTGGGTTTAATCAGTTAAGTTACTTCATTAAGTAGAAATGGATGATCATGATTATCTGTTAAGTTGCAATAGCTTAGACGTTTATCAACTCATTCCCTTTTCTGGTCCATGTGCAGACATCTGCATCTTACAGAACTTGCGTAACGATTTAAACTGCTACAGAAGGGATTCAAGTTCTTTCTAAATGGTGTTTTTCTCCTGCCTTTATTCTTTTCTTGCTCTTGCTTTTGCTTCCTGCCTCACTCTTTGGGGCATTCTCTCTGAAAAAGGTTGCCTCACATCATTGAACGAGTTTTGTCCTTACTCTGAAGTACGTGTAGATGATTAGCGAGCAGCTTCTAGGTGCAATTTCAATTATCAAAGATGAAATAATGTGATCAGTTATTAGTGTTGATTAGGAGGTTTTTGAAAGTGCAATCATATATGTAGGTTTCATATTTATTTGGATGTGTTGGTTGCTAAAAAAAAAGAATCTTTTATTGCACAAGTAATTCCAAGATTATTCAAACCGGTGCATTTGAAAAAAGATATAAGATAAAAGCATTAGTCTTTCGATGCAATACAAGAGATAACTTTTTTAATTTAAGAAAAATTGACAGTTTTGCCCCTTGCATATGAAGGTCTGTTCTAAGCTTTAGCCTAAATTGATGTCAGCTGATTAATTTCTTACCATGCTCCAATATTATTGGTGTGAGCTATGTAAGGATTTCTTATGAGTTTGTCACAAGAAAAGAAGAATGATTTGCTAAACTGTTTTATTGTTCACAAATAAAGTCAAATGCTGGTGTTATTTGTAGTAGTATTAGTTTATATGTTATATTTGATAAAGAAAGAAAATGATTGGATATTTTTTGTAATTAAGCCCTATGTCGATTGATGCAGCTGTACATTTGAACGATCATGCGCTGTACATTTGAACGATCTTAGCTCGAAGGAGATCCCTATCAGGTCATCTCTCTATCTATGTCTCAACTATGTTTTCTATCTAGCTAAATTGTAAAATGTTAATCGATACTTTGTTTGAATAGTTTTTGAGTTTACTGTTACAAATTTTTATGTTTTCAATTTTTCCCGAGCTTTGTATAGATGCATGCAAAGGATAAAACAGAGGCGAATCCAGTGAACTTGAGGATGCTTCGAGGTTAGTTTTGTGTTTGAAGCTAATTTGGGTTCAATTTAGAGTTTAAATTTCATTGTTGAGGATTACATGAAAATTCATTTACACAGTGAAGGTAGCGTGTGACTTTTTTTTTTAAAAAAAATCAAATTAATTTGTGGCGATTGCTTTCAACTAAACACATTAGTAAATTAATTTGTGCTAATTGTTTTTCACTGAACACATACTGATCAAGTGGTGCTTAGTCTATTTCTCAATGGACTCATGCTAATTGATTGCAAGGAAACAGCGTTTTATCTTCTTCTCAGTTTCAGATACAAAAAGCATTTATTGTGGACAACTAACTTCACATTTCCATTACTCTAAGCTTCAAAAAAAAAAAGAGTGAAATACAAAGGCAATAATTGGCTTCAATAAGATGCTTATTTGTGTAATCTGTTTTGATTATATCAATGTTTGCAGATTTAGTGACTCATTTGCAAATAACATAAAACCTCATTGTGCATCTTTTCCTGCCCTTTTGTCAAGACACATTTTATCTTTCTTCTGGCACAACATGTATATATGTGCTTTCTACTAACGGATATGACGAATTGATATAATAAACATTTTTTGATATCCAACATAGAATTGACCTAACTTGATTAAATTCATTGTGCTACAGGATCTATGCACAACATATCCAGATTGTCGTACAAAATAATCTGTAAACGCTGCAACAGGATATCACTAATGATTTCACTGCCGATATCTTTAAGAATGTGTGTTTAGGTTTGATTTAAGATTGTTCTTAATTTTAGATGTTTCTTTTTTGAAATATAGCTTAGATAATAATTGCTGAATATGGATTCTATTGCTTTGTGTTTGTCTGGGTTGTGGCTGGAATTGGGTGTAATACGAGTCTAATTGGGTTAAAACACATAAATGATTGGAATTAATTTATGTTGTTGTTTGATTTTCAAATGTAAACAATCCATTTTAAAACATTTTTTCTTGCCGTTCTCTGATCCTCATTGGGTTTTAAAAGTCCATATTGTACCAGTTAAGTATGAACATGCCATTTAAAATAGCCTTGATGTTTTGAGTTATTCACAATTTGGCATTCTTGAACTACTAAAAAGTTCTATCTATTTAGCTAAAGTATATGGCCGTATATACATTTTGTTTTCTGATTTGGACAACATTAATTGATAACAGCTTATGGATTTGATCAAACTGTCCAATTGGTGAAAGAGGAGCATAGCAAAATTAATTAAGAAGCAATATCATTTAGTATATCTTAACATGTTTTCTGTTGTCAACATGTTTCACTCTTGCTCAGTTCTTTATTTAATTTGACTCGCCATTTTGGTGGAAGAAAGCAGCAAACTTTACAATTAGAAAAAAATGAGTCGATTAGAGGTTTGACACAGTAATTGATGTTAACCTCATTATCTTTCTCTTATTCATTGTGATTATTTAGATTTGCAAAGATTCATGTGTACAGTTACAGTAGCCATTTCAATTGTTTAAGGAAAATAGAAAATGACACACTCGAATCTTTGTAATTTTTATTAGTTTAGTTGGCTTCTTAATCTTAAAAACTCAGATCTGCTCCATATTTGAAATAGTTCACTATTGTTTGTTTCATCTTACTACATTTCTGTAACTATTTTGAGCCTTTATATTTAGCATCGTCGGTATGATGTGTGATAAATTGTCTCTCATTGTTGCTTGCCAGTTTTAGACCACAATTATTTTCGTTTATTCATCCAATATGATAAAACAAATTTAAGTTGATCACTCACCCAACAAAGCACGATGCAACAGTGGAATCAATTACAATTTTGTTTTATATTTCGCTTAATTCAATGGTTTTTTTTACATTTTAGATTTTAAAATTGAGTAATGCTAGAATCAAATATATAGGACGTCATATACGATCCAAACGTCGAACATTAAAATTTTAAACGGTCCATCCAAACCGCTCAATATGATCACTATATTAAAATATCCTTGAAATCAAATTTTATATGTTTTTCATATTTTCTAACTATTTTTTTCGAATTTTCAAAATTTGAGGGTTCAGAACTTTTTAGATTGAGCATATTGAAAAATTTCAAAAAAATTGTAAAACAATTTGAAAAAAATATAAAATTTGGTCTCCATGAAGATATTATAATATAGAACAATTTGAGTGGTTTGGATTGGCCATTCCAATTTTAAAAATTAAAATTTTATCGCGTTGGACAAATGTACGTGTCCTATATGTTTGACACTAGCCACTCCCTTTAAAATTTTGTTGATTTTTTAGATTGATGTTGTTTTTTATATTTTCAAATGCATGAATTTTCAAAAAGTCGATGCTTTCTTCCTAAAATAAATAAAGTCAAATAGTCAACTTTAGTCCAACTTTCATCGCGTGTAGCGCGATGCTATAGCTAGTTCTAGTCACTTTTTATCTGAAAGAAATGTAAGCTATTTTGTCTATTTTATAATTAATTACAACCTGTATAGATTTCTCAAAGGTTTCAGTAATTCTGAAGACAATGCCATCTACAAAAGACATCATATATGTAAATATCAAAACTGTTGAGACAAAGAATAAACAAATGAAATTGTGGACGTGTTGACTTTATATTCGAAAATCAATTCAAATAATTTGAAAATAAAGAATAAATTTATAGATATGTTCTTGGATATATAGATTAGAGTACAACAACTTTAATGGAATATGATTGTTGTTTGGTGATGCAAGAGGCGTTAATTATAAAATCGTTATTAATTTCTAATCCTTGACATGCAATAAACATGCACCATATAGAATTATAGATCATTTTTATAATCTTGATTTCAAATCTAAACTCTATTCTCGATGATTGTCAAGATTATCAAGATAAATGTTTTGTCAGATAATTCTCCCCAATAAATGTTTGTCAAGAATCAAGATTAATCATGTTGTTTGATATTGGAAAATAGTAAAGTTGATTCTTACCCTCAAGACTCAGGAGTCATGAGCATTCTATCAAACTAATATGTAGAAACTCTCTAGTCTCTACGTCTTGAGTTTTGCTAAAATTGACCTTTTTTTTTGAGTAACATACTGAGTTCAAATTAAATTTAGATGTATCAGCGAAATGGAGATCTCCAGCTTGACTATAACTGAAATCTCAGCTCACCTCCTGCAATAATAAGACAGCTCAGGCCTCAGCCATATACATGTCTTCGGTCATAAAGTAAAATCTCAATATTATAAGTACCAACGAGAGCTACAAGTAAAAGTTGGTACGTACCGGCTACTTACTATAACAGTAACCGAATTAAATTAAAGCCAACATCAATTGAAAACTAAGATCTAAAATATAAGTTACCAGTACCATGCTTAGTTAACAGGTTTGGTATCTGGCATAATCAGGGACTTATCCCAAGGGTAAGACTGTTTTTGTGGAAATTGTTCCATGATTTGGTACTAACCCTGGGTACGTTTGCCCACAGAATGAGGAGGGACATGACTTCTTGCCAATTATGTGATAATGGAGAATCAAGGGTACACGCACTGTTAAAATGCCCTTCTGCTAGAGCTTTTTGGCTGGCATCACGCTTGGGGCTACAGTCAGATGCCCTACCAGATGATCCAAAGCAATTGATCCATTTTATCATCAGTGCATTACACAATGGCATGTGGGCCTTGTGGAAGCATAGATGTGGGGTGATACATGAGGAAAGGAACTCCAATGCCTTCGTAGCACTGCGTGTGGCTGACTCTTATGATGCATTGTCCAATGTGGTACTAAAGCATAACAACCGACCACCTTACAGTGTATCAAATGATAGTCGAGCGGCAGACATTATCAAATGATAGTCTCATGCGATGATCAGGGAGAGGGGGGGGGGGGGGGGGGCTTTGGTACTGTTTGACCAAAATACCATCACGATGTATGGAGCTGAATCGGGAAAAATCACATCCCCCTTCCATGGAGAACTGAATGTTGTCATGACGGCAGTACGTGTTGTGCAAATGTAGGGGTTGTAACAGTGTGTATTCTACTCAGACTGTCAAGTACTATACCCTGGCAATGCTTTTTACAGGCGCTGGATGCAGTGAACTTCTTCAAGGATAATGGGTTTACTTGTGTATTCTGTCCTGGGAATCTCAATGTTCAGGCACATTGTATTGCAAATTACGCTAGGAGGAATAGGATAGATGTCCAGGATTTTACTTTCCTTTGCCTTGTGTAACAGATTGTAATTGACCGTCTTCTAATGAATTTTATGCCTACGGGCCTTAAAGCCTTAAAAAAAAGAATTATAGTGGGAACCACCATTTTATTTATCATTTTTTCCTCTCTTTTTTATCATCTCAAGTACTACGAAGGCAATAAACTGAAAGTTGGATTGGGAATTCCTTCTTTTCATTGTTAGTAATCCGCAAGGATTACTAATATGGATACTATATATGAAAATTAAAAACACATCAACGTCTAGATCTAGTTGCGGGAAGTACTAAACATTAATTTTTATTCAATTCAATCCCTTTGAAGAAAGCTAAATCATTGCTGAGCAATGCAATACTTCAAATACAAAAAATTATTCTTGGAGTTAGAGTGCTTAATGATTGATGATCATGTGAAGACAGATGATGATTAATGTTGTTTTAGGGATTATATCAGGTTATATTGTTGTGTATAGTGAATTGACATTGCTCAGCAATGATTTAGCTGTATAGTTCAAAAGCACACCTGTCATCAGTAACAGAACTTACTAAAAAATCTCGTTGTAGCACTCAAAATTGTTGACTTGTTATGTCTACTTCTCTAAAAAAATTAATGTCATATTTATGACTTCATGCACTCTTGCAAAAGAAATCTTCTACCAGCAGTCAACATTCATACGGCACATATATAATATTTCTTTTCCAGACTTTTACTCAGTATTTATTTAATCAGCTGACATTGAAAAACAAAATTGACCTCCTTCTTTATCTCCTCTTTTAATAGGCCTTGTGTCATACTGGTGTGATGCAAATGTTGTACCATTCATGTATTACATTACATGGGATTATAATTAAAAAAATCAACGGCATATTTCAATCCCTTTCATCAGACCTTGATTGAAGATCACAAGATGGTTTATATTGGTAATAAACAAATACTACTCCAAATTAACCAATAGGCCTAACAGAAATACTAACAAAGTAATAATTCCAAATGTTGTGGTCGCAAGTGTCGCTATCGCTGTAGTTTGGTTCAGCCGATGACATTGTTACCGTGGTGAAACTGCGGTGCATAGCGGTGGTTGCTTGGTCGTTGAGGTCGTGGTTTGGTTTGACCGGTGAGAGCGTCCGATTTTGCTGGTCTTGTCGAGGAGCCGTTTGACAGCAGGTCGAGTTGTCGACTCTGTTAGGGTGGTTGTTCAACACTGCTCTTTTGGTCTTGGCGTGGAGATGCTCGAGGTGAAGGCAAGCGGCAACCATGACGTGCATAGGTTCTGTCAGTTTTCTGTTTTGGCACTGAGCCACTGACACAACCTAGTTTGTAGTATCAGTTTTAACTGGTACAAGTTATGGTATGGTTCAGTACTAGTGATGTGTGCTTTTTAGGGTACACAAGACTAAATAAAAACCCTAATCCTATTTGGTGGGAATGCAAGCGTACTATCCTACCGCGTAGTACTTAGGGGTCGATCCCACAGGGAGGCGGTTTAGAATTACCGGACTAACAACTTTGGGTAATCTAGACCTGGCAAATAGTTGGATTGGTGTTTAAACTACAGGGGTAAAACATGAAAGTAAATAAATAATGCAAATGCTAGTGCAGTATGGGATGCAGTCGCACTAGACTGAGTGCGACCAAGGATGCAGGTGAAGTGCTGAAACATGATGCAGGCTAGGATGCTACTGGTAAAACAGGATGCAGTTTACGATGCAAGTGCACTCTTAACAAAAATAATTATATTTTTTGTTAGGATTATGATTTCGCCACTATACTCTACTTGAGTTAACACAACAATCTACTTGGAATTATAGGGTCTCATCACACGCACTCTATGCAATCCTTTTGTGCCTGGCTACTTGATTTAAGTTTGTAATCAATTAATACAAGTGGACCGTTTGGTAATAATCTATCCTAATTCCCTCTTGAATCTGGCTACCTAAACCATAAATTGCTGGTTTAAGCGGATTGCTAGAAAAATAGGAAAATCGACTACACCCCTGTGTCTAGCTACTCATACTAACTTCCTACAAACAAATCTCAAGCGGGCAAGAATTGGATAAAAACAAATGTAATGAAAATGAGAGAAATGTGTTGACAAGTGGTTTATAAGTACTTTTGTGCATGTCTACTTGTCTAAATCCGAAATCCATTAACTCGAGCGGACCGTTTGGTAATAGTCTATCTTAACCTCCCTTTGAATCTGTCTACTTAGACCATAAACAAATAGTCTAAGCGGATTGCTAGAAAGTTAAGAGAATCAACCATACCTTTGTGTCTAACTACTCAATGATAATTTCAATCAAATTTATAACAAACGTGCAAGTGATCAAATAAATCGCACAACACAATAGACAGAATTAACAACAACCACCCATAATAACTAAAATAATTGCTACATTAATTCAAGCAAGAGTAAGAGCTACATCATAATCCTAAAATTATTTTAGCTACTCATGAAACAGAAATAAAACAAAACAAGTTTGAACACAAGCATCACAAGAGAGAAAAAGATAAAGATGCAACCAATCTCCTTGGCTTTCATCTCTAGAATCAGGTGTTGCAACCCTTCATCCTCCTTGTTGTCACCAAGAGGGAGGTAGTTGCTGCCCCAAGAGAGACCAGGGCTGAAGCCCTAGGTCAAAATTCGACCAGAAAAGAGAGAGGAAGAAAGAACAGATCTGGAATTGAGAAGGGTGAGAGAGTGTTTTTGGACAGCAGCCCCTTAGCTTCCTTTTATGTTGCCTTCATCAATATCCCTCCGTCTCCTCCTTGATTTTCTCTTTTTCAGCCTGGAGGCCTTTAAACTCTTTCCATTTCAGCCCTTGCAATAAGGGAAATCGGATCTGAGAGGAACAGCTAGCTGTCGCTTGAGAAACAGCGCAGTTTCCAAATCTGCGCGTAGGGTGCAGTGCACCCTGGAATGCAGGTGCATCGCCAAGTTTGTAGCACATCATTTCCTAGTCAGCGTCAGGATGCACCCTGAGATGCGGGTGCATCCTCAAACCTGAAATGCAACAAAAACAACAAAACGACAATATCTCTTTCTTTCTTACAAAATGGACAAAATGATATAAAATGAACGTGAAAATGACAGAATTTAGGAAGATAATTAGGCTTAACCGGACATAAATACCATGTCATTTTCATGTTCATCAACTAACATTGGGGAAATTTTAGTTGCAAGATTGCTACTAGGTGTTAATACTAGTATGAGTCTTTGTTAGTTTTGTTTCCTAGGATGTCACCGGTAACCGGGTGTTGGTACTGGTATTAGTATGGGCCTGATTTTGTTAGTTTTTCTTTGCTAGCAGGTCACCGGTAATCGGTGTTGGTACCGGTTTTGCTCTTTTTAATTATGCTATGATACCTTGTAATTTTTTATTTTATTAATGAAAATTGTCAGCTTTTGCTGGCCCTCAAAAAAAAAAAAAATTCCAAATGTTGCCTTGATTCAAACAAACAGTTGACTGGAATAACAATAAGTTAGCTAGAATTATACCACATCTAGAGGTGAATTCAAGAAATGCTCGTAGTATCGTCATCTCTTCTTCATCAGGGCTCCGTTTGGATGGCTTTTTCCCGGAATAAGGAATAAGGAATAACCACTTTTTACCAATAAATTTATTTCTAACCATCCAAACTCTTCACAAAAGTTACACACTTCCCAATAAATTTCTTCCCTTCTTCCTTCTTCCTACCTTATTCTCAACGCATCCAAACGGAGCCCAGGAAACTAGTGTGGTCGACCAGTGGGTTTGGGTTCGGACTATAGAGTTTGGGTGCGAGTCTGGGGTCGAGCGACTCGAGGGTTACAGTGGGGGTTTGATCTATATATGGCGAGTCGGAAGGATCATGCTAGTCTTCTTATCAGGGGCATAAATCCAGAATATTCAATGTGGCTGGAGCGAAATATTTGGGACTATGTAGGATGTTTCTGATGATAAAAATGAAGGACGTGCAGGAACAACGAGTTCCCAAATTCTGTACATCCCTGAAAGGCTCAAACAAAAATAAACTTTGGTTTGCATAATTGCAGGAGTTACAGAAGCAACATAAAAGTTGGAAAAGAGATGTTGACTCTGTTTATGATATCAAATACTCCTACACTCCTAAAACACATATAATATGATCATGGTTAAGATATTTTCTGTATTTAATGATTTCTGTGTCTGCAAAAATTTTTGCAGTTGGCTCTGTTATTGGAAAAATTTTCTCAAATTAAGCAAAAATAATATGCTAATTTGCTATACTCTCTCAAACCCGCAACTTTTTCAGAAATTACTATCTACCATTTTTTCACATGTCATCCCGTACCATCGCGTTTGTATTTGTGCACGTTATTCATTTATATGTCCAGTTAGCTAGTTTATTTATCTATTCACTAACTAGTTCTTGTTCTAGTTTTTATTTAATTATGAGTTAGAATTTATTTATTTTTTTATTGTTGTGTTTAGATTTTTATTATATATGCGTATTCAACTTATTTTTGTTGAACTTATTTCTTTGTACGTGTTCACTTTGATTATTTAAATGGTCATTTTTTCTATTTTATATGTTCATTTTGTTTGAGCTATGGCAAACTGCAGATTGCAGATTGTAGTTATCATTTCTGATTTTTTTTTTGTCTCCTTCTATCTCGTGGTAATATTTTCGCTGCTGATCTTAAAAAAAAAATGAAATCTTAGTGAGAATCACTAAGAAAGCAAATTAGGTCAAAAAAAAAAAAAATCCGTGATCACTAAATTTGAAAGCAATTTTACTTGCTGGGCCGTGAGGATCACTAAGTTTGTTGCTTAAGTTTTACTTTCTATCTCGCTGTAAAAAAAAAAAAATTTTTTTTTGGAACTTTCTTCTTCTTTATTTATTTTGTAGTTTTTATGCGTGCTTCCGTGAGGATAACGAAGTTTGTTGTTTATTCACATTTGAATGTGGGTCTTCAATGGCTACAATACCTTAGCATGCAGTAAATTTTTGCAAATTACTGAATTTATAGGAAAAAAAAGACCTAAAATTTTTGTTGTCAGTGCCAATATGAGAGGGAGCCAAAAAAAAAAAAAAATCCCAATTTAATAACCCTACAGGGAGTGTCATTTTCAAAATATTTGGCGTGTTCTCATTATGGTAAATGAAAGTAGCTTGAATCTATTCATGAATACAAAGTTGCTTTATGTGCTAACGACATGATGTTCACATCTTGTACTATTGTTAGGCGTATAATTCCGAAGGATATTTCCTTGATAAGAGGGAAAACAAGAAAAAGGAATACATATTTGTTCCGCAGTCTCTATCTTTCTAAAGTGCTCTGTCCCTAAAAATGTCTTTTTTTGCACACATTTTGGTATTGTTCCAAATCCTAAATTATTTTGTTCTCATATTATATATTCTTCATTTCTTCTTGACCTTTTTAGTGGTTTACAAAGTCTTCAACGAGTATGAACAAAAAGATGCTTGTGTTTCTAATTTGCTAGAATTTTTGGTATGAATTTCACTATATAATATGCCGTCCACTAAAGTTTGAAAGAATCCCAAATTTCCAATTAATGTGCATTATGTCGTATACTACTAATGCATTAAAGAAATGTAATATTTTGATCAATATGCATGCATTCGGTTATTACGTCTATCCGCTAGATGTTGTTTGAAAGATCTCTCCTCAAAAAAAATAAAATAAAATAATGTGGCTGAAGAGCATATAAATTTCATTTTAAAAAAAAACTAAATGAGGTATTGCTCTGTATTATTTCTCTCCGGTTATAGACTATAATGGAGTTATAGGGTGGCAAGGTCTTAGACTTTTTATTACCGACCACATAATATCTTATATTGAAACCAAAAGAAGAATTATCTAATTTCATTCTTTGTTGTGGGAATAGAAATATAATATTTTCTTAAAAAAAAGTGTCATCATATTTTCTTCATCTAATAATAATATAATATTGTCACAATAGTGGCGGATTCAGAAAAATTTTAAGCCTAGGCACAAGTATAATGGAATAACATTTAAAATTAAAAAAAATAAAACTGATAATTTTAATAAAAAAATCATTTTAAATACATACAATATAATCTTATTTTTTTTACCTCTCTATCTAGCACCAAAAAGCACAAAAAAAATTTAATGTAATTCTAATTTTCTAATGAAATCAAATCATTTGTGCGGTTTCATATTTTAAAATTATTGCATAGTTGCTTCATTGAAATCATATTTAAATACATCATGTTTTTCTATGTAGGCAACCAAATTATTATAAAAAAATCATCTCTCATTCAATTTGTAAATAAAAATTTAATAATTTTCATAATTAAAAACACCCTTTCAACACTCAGCGTTGCAACCAGTAAAATTAGACCAACACGATCAATTTATATAATAAAGAAAACTCAATTTCAACAAGATAAAACTAACAAGTTTAGCAAGATGCATAGAACCTTAATTTAAATTCGTACATGACAACTACAAGTCAGAGAATGACTATTTGCAAGAACTTTTTTTAAAATGTTTTTTATTTTAAAAATTATGAAAGAATTATTTTTAAATTTAAATTTCAAATTTGTACGAATAAACACAATTTTTATAAGAAAGTTTACCTAGGTTGTAGATATTGTCGGATTTAGATAGGTGGTTAGTTGGAGGCACGAGGAGAAAGGAAAAACATTTGTACGAAGAAAATGAAATTTGTACGAAGGTCTAAGGTATGAATCAGGGTCTCAGCGGAGGAAAAAAAAGAAAAAAATAACTCGTTTCTCGTTCTGTGGTCTTGTCCAACGCATCGGATGCAGATTAGAGCATAAAATTGATTTGTGTTTTCCAAAAAATAAAGGGGAGCGTATGGACTATGGAACGAATCAGAGCAGAGTGATTTAGAGAAGGAAAAAAGAAAAATTTCAGACCTAAAATTTATTGGACAAATCAAGAGCCCAGGTACCATCTAATATTAAGCCCAGGCACAGATCTAAAATCCACTAAATGAGTATTAAATTTCAGAAATTATGCCTAGGCACTTACCTGGGTTGGATCTATTTGGATCCGCCCCTGGTCACAACACTGGGCAGGGTTGTGTTTGTGTGGGAGAGAAGCAACATAGAAGAAGGTTTTGTCAAAATGAGGAGTTTTCTTTTTCTATTTCCATTTTAGTCCGTCTACAAACGATAAATAAGATACAAGTTCATTGGTCCCAGAAATAATTTCGGCCATAAATAATAATTCTAACAATCTCATGTCTCTAAATGTCATCATTAAATTTTTCAGTAATTATATATTTTTACAGGGCTATGTGTGTAATTTTGCAATAGCTTGACAAGTCCAACCTTTCTTCTCCGTGTTTCTCCCAGGACATCTCAAAACCTTCACTTTTGACGTAACAAATATTGTCAATCACTAAAAATAATATTTGAAATTTGAAATTCACCACTAGAAAAGTACAGAGGATTTATAATATGCTTGCAGAGTGTGATTGGTTCAAACTTTTTTTCCCCCCCTTATAAACTGTAGCTAAATTTACGAAATTGTGATATCCTATCTCAAAAGGACATTGTCTAAACTAAGTGTGCTAGTCGTGGGTTTCGAAAATGAGAAAATTTGATGCATTAAAAAAAATTGAAATTTGCATAAAATAATTTAATATCAACTGATTTCTGTCCAATAAATATAATTTTTGCTAAGATAATTTATTATCAAGTAATTCCTCTTCAATAAAATATTATGCGAACAACGAAGAAACTGCATAAGTGTGGATTTCTCTAGTAGTGCCAAGGAATCCAGATACATCGACAACTAACAAGTTGTAAGATAATTATCACAAAAAAACAAAGAATTGTTAGACAAAATTCATAAAAAAAAATTTTAAAAATGAAAGACAGTTGAATGCCCCATAAATGGCTAATCAGATAATTAATGAATGGATGACAAAGGATTGTTGTAGTACCTTGGAAACAAAAAAAAGACGAAGGATTTTAGTCAGGTAATCCAAGCCACCAGCACTGAGTGAAACACACGAGCCCACTTTGACAGATACCTTTGTATTTTTCTTTCCCGGATTTTTGGATGTTTCTCTCTCGCTCAATCATGCGTATAAATATTGGGAAATGTTTCATGTCTGCTTTTTCCTGTTTCGCCATCTCAATCATTATATTCAGGACCGTGCTGCAATTTTTTTTCTTTATTTACATGAAATCTATTGAAAATATATATAATTTAATTTTTAAATTTGTTCTTTCCTTCTCAGCATATTCAAAATTCTCATTTTTGGAGGAGGAAAATTGCATTGAGCTAATAACTAACATGTGGCAATTTTTTTTAATGGAGCTGCCAGCAATGATCATGGCTCCATTTGGATTGCTTATTGGGAAGTATGTAACTTTATGAAGAGTTTGGATTGTTTATGGGTGCGTTTGGATAGGTGTGGGAAGAAGGGAAGAAGGGAAGAAGTGGGAAGAAGTATTGGAAAGTGTGTAACTTTGTGAAGAGTTTGAATTGTTTATAATTTTTTTTCTTCCCATCTTCCTTCTTCCTCTTCTTCTCTCATCCAAACGCACCCTATAATAATAATTTTAGGCCTAGAAAGAAGCTATTCTTCCTATTTCCATACGATCCAAACGGGGCAATTGAGATTTTTTAGTGCTTTTGACTTGAACATAACTTTTTTCTACATTTTTATTTCTAGCCTACACAATTTGTTTGGGACAAAATTAAGACAGTTGTTGTTGTTGTAAGAATGTAGAAAGTGTAGGTTCAGATTAATTTCTATGTCAGGTACTAGATCCCTTAACTGATACTGTACTTATGGCTTAGGCCATCCTAATTTCTAATAATTAGTGACAGGAAATTAGAGTTACAATAAATGTTTGTGATTTAGGTCATCACTTTCTTGGAAAATAAAATGTCACCTATCTAAATTGCAATCATTTTAATGCTCATGATAGACATTCCTTGTCATCCGTTCTTACGTGGATGCTAATTGGAAGTAGATAAATCTAAAAGACTAAAATTGTTTCTTATGTTACCTTTGTCTGTTTCAGATTACATTCAAACCGTCACACGGAGTAGTTCGGTCCCTGTCGCGATACACAAAATCTTTTAATTATCACGATAAACAACCACACATCTTAGAAGTTAGATGAGGACATGCACTATCGACTTTAGTCTTTTCAAAATGAATTTCATAATATTTATCGATAGTATAATCCTATTTGTAATGAAAATGAAGACATTTTTTTTTCAAGAAGGAGAAGCAACAATAAATGAAATCATTTGAATAACTCCGCGACAAGAATTCACTTGGTAGCCACACTACCAGAAAACAGACCTTTTGCAACGGATTATTAAAGACGGGTTTTTGAAAAACCGTTTGAAAATCTATGGCAAGAGAGAGAAAAAAATCAGACCAATAAATACAAACGGTTTTTACATAAAAATCGTCTCCCCTTTCCTGGCTTACAGGTGTAAAAGCTGTCGGGTCCATACAGAGACATTTTTTTTAATTAACCGTAGTTATCTATATTTTCTGTTAACAACGGTTTTTATCAAAAAACCGTCTTTATCTCCTCAGCAACGGTTTTTTTTTTAACCGTGGCAATTTGTGCGAATTAGGTCTGGCGCAATCCTCTCCCCCTCTCCTCATTCGACAGGTGCCAACATCCCAGCCGCCTCAAACAATTCTATTATTCATTAAATTGGTCATTAATATTCCATTGTCACTTCTTGAAAAAATATCAAAAAATATCCAAAAATTCTGAAAAAATAAGAAATAGAAAGAGAAAAGGATGGAGAGCTGATGTAAGGTAAAAAAAAATTAAATTTAAGTAAATATTTGATATTTCTCTAATTTTTCTTTTTTATTTCGGTTTTATCTTAATTTTTGATTAAATTAGTGACTTTTTGGTAATTTTTATCATAATTTCAGATCTAATTGAAAGAGACAAGACCTACAAATTATAGATTGAAGGTATATTTCTATAATTTTATCTATTTATTTTCATTTCTCACACCCAATTAATTATGCATTAATTGCATTTGCATGTTAATTACATGTATTGTCATATAGGACCAAAATACCGGAATAATACCGAATTTACGTCATTGCCCGTCCGAGATTAATCCATTAGGGATTAATCTCGGATAGTACTCCCGGTCGGGAGTACTGCTCTTTGGATACAATCTGTCTCATTTAGGATAGCGAGTTGTACGTTAGATGCAATGTGTTGTGTGAGAAAAATTCGACGGCATTTTCCCTTATGTTCCCACGAATACGTATGCACGAGCAATCGTGTGTTGGCGTATTCAGGGAACATAAGGGGAAATGCTGCCGAATTTTTCTCACACAACACATTGCATCTAACGTACGCTCGCTAATGAGACAGAGTATCCAAAGAGCGGGCTAGGATGGTAACCAGCCTGAAAACTTGATGTGATAAATAGCCTAATAACCATAAATCCTGACAATTTGCATACATTTTATTGTTTAGATGGATCGGACGTGGATGTACACAAATAATCGGCTCTCGGTTAAATTTCTTAATGGGCTTGAAGAATTTATGGTTTTTGCTAAAGAGAATTTGAAATTGACGGGCTATCATAAACTGCGTTGTCCTTGTAGCGATTGTCAGAATTTGAGATGTTGGGCTAATTTTGAAGAAGTGAGAGGTCATTTGCTTATGTATGGGTTTCAGCCCGGATACACCCGTTGGACACGTCATGGAGAGACTAAGGATGAATCTTTACATGTTGGGACTAGTACAAATGTGTTGAACTTACAGTGTGATGAAGGAAATGTATTAACGGATGATGATAATTTATTGGATGGTGAAAATGTAGAAAATTTGAATACTAATGTATTTGAAAATGTAGACAATACACAATGTAATGATGATTTGAATGAAATAGTGAATAATATGGATGAAGATTTTGTTGATAATGTTGAAATTTTTGGTATGTTGCGAGAAGCGGATAAGATAAAGTTATATTCCGGTTGTGAATTGTCAAAACTTAATGCTGTTTTCAGATTGTTTAATCTGAAAGCCAAAAATGGATGGAACGATGTCAGTTTCACATCTTTGCTCAAACTTTTGCGTGAACTTTTGCTTCCTAAAAATAATGAGTTGCCAGATTCAATTTATACGGCGAAAAATTGTTATGTCCATTGAAAATAGAAGTAGAAAGAATTCATGCATGTCCAAATGACTGTGTATTATTTCGTAATGAGTACGGGAATCTGGATAAATGTCCAAAGTGTAACGCATCACGATATAAACCGAGAGACGATCAGATTGATAATGGGAAAAAGGGTCCAGCTGCGAAAGTGGTGTTTTATCTGCCGATAATACCAAGATTTCAGCGGCTTTTTTCTAATGCAAATGATGCCAAAATGTTAAGATGGCATGCAGACTGTAGGAAAAGAGGCGATGGAATGCTTCGACATCCTGCTGATTCACCAGATTGGAGGAACATAGACAGAGAATTTGAAGATTTTGGCAATGAACCTCGAAATTTGAGATTGGGATTATGCACGGATGGGATGAATCCTTACGACAATATGAGTAGTCCTACGACTACGTGGCCAGTCTTATTGTGTATTTACAACCTTCCTCCCTGGTTATGTATGAAAAGGAGATACATGATGATGCCTTTGTTGATTTCTGGTCCCAAACAACCAGGTAATGATATAGATGTGTATTTGGCTCCATTAATAGATGACCTTGATAAATTGTGGCGTGAGGGAGTGAAAATATTTGATGCATGTACACTCTAGAACTGAGTTCAAACTCCGTGCCATGATATTTTGCACGATTAATGATTTCCCTGCATACGGTAACTTATCGGGGTATAGGAATAAAGGAGCAAAAGCATGTCCTATTTGCGGGGAGAATACACATTCTATTTACCTGAAAAAGTGCAGGAAAAATGTTTATTTGGGACACCGTAGATTTCTTAAGAACCGTAATCATCCTTACCGACGAGACAAGGACAAATTTGATGGTACAATGGAGACAGGTAGGGCCCCAATTCCGTTATCTGGGAAAGGAGTATATGAACAAGTAAAGGACATAAATGTTAAGATTGGTAAGAAATTTGTAAAGGAGATTCCGAAGGGAATATGGAAGAAAAAGTCTATATTTTGGAAGCTTGAATATTGGCAGATTTTGGAGGTTAGGCATTGCTTGGATGTGATGCACATAATCAAGAATATATGTGAAGCTTTAGTTGGTTGCTTGTTGGAAATTCAAGGAAAAACCAAAGATAGCGTGAATGCGAGGAAGGACATGGTTGCAATGGGAATTCGAAATGAGTTAGCAGTAAATGAAGAGAGTCAAACCCGAGTTTCGCTACCTGCAGCACAATTTAATTTATCAAAGGAAGAAAAAAAAAGTTTGTTAGAATGCCTAAAGTCGATAAAGGTTCCTTCGGGTTATTCCTCTAATATATCAACAAAGGTGTCCATTAAGGAGAGCAAATTAATTGGAATGAAGTCACATGATTATCACGTCTTACTAACCCAGTTACTCCCGGTCGCAATTCGAGGAGTTCTCGGTCAAGAAGTCAGGAAAACTATTACTAAGTTGTGCTATTTTTTCAATGAAATTTGCTCTAAGGTGATCGATCTAAAGAAATTGAACAAGTTACAGGACGATGTTATATTGACCCTTTGTGAGCTCGAGATGTACTTTCCGCCATTATTTTTTGACTCCATGGTGCATTTAACCTTACATTTGGTTAGGGAGATCAAAATGTGTGGTCCAGTATTTCTACGGTACATGTATCCTTTTGAAAGAGCAATGGGTCAATTGAAGGGGCTCGTCCGTAGCCGATCTAAACCCGAAGGAAGCATAGTGGAAGGATATGTTGCCGAGGAGGTTATTGAGTACTACATCGATTATTTAGAAGATGTCCAACCTATCGGCCTTCCAAAATCTCGGCATGAAGGTAGATTTGAAGGAAAAGGTACAATTGGAGCTAGCAGTTTTAGACCGGGGATTGAATTGAGAACAAAAGCGCATTTTAAAATCCTCCAACACCTTGCCATTGTGGCACCTTACATAAGTGAGCATATAGCCGAATTGCATGAACAACATCCGTCTTTCGATGAAAATGTGATTAACAGAATGCACAGTTTGAATTTTGTGCAATGGTTTGGAGAAAAAGTAGAGTCCCAATTGTTAAACAAGCAAGATGTCGATGAAACCGTGAAATGGTTATCGAAAGGTCCTTCGGCGGTTGTCGAAACCTACCAAGAATATGACTTGAATGGATTTTCCTTTTACACAAGAAAGCAAGATGGTAAAAGCACCGTGCAAAATAGTGGAGTCACAGTTGTAGCTATTAGTGATAATAACGGAAGTTCTAATACTTATTACGGGTGGATTGAGGAGATATGGGAACTAAATTACATGAAATTCAGGATGCCGTTATTCAAGTGTGCATGGATCAACAACGGACACGGTGGAGTCAAAAAAGACAAAAATGGATTCACAACCGTTGACTTCAAACAAAAAGGTTATCAAGAAGACCCCTTTATACTTGCAAACAAGCAAGTACTACAAGTTTTCTACATTCAAGATCCGGCCGATAAAAAAAGACATGTTGTCCTTTCAGGAAAAAGACGCATTGTAGGTGTTGGCGATGTCGTGGACGAAGAAACATACGATCACTTCGAGGAAATTCTTCCATTTTCTACTGGTATTGATAATACATCAACGCCGGTTTGCACAAGTCATCGTCGTCCAGAAATCGAAAATGTGATAGTTCAAACACGACGAAAAAAAAGAAAGCTTCATGATTAACGTGTGAGTTAATTATGTATTAATTTTAATATTACATAATTTTTTACTATAATTTTTTTACTACAATTTTTTTACTTCATGAAAAAAAGAAAGCTTCATTATTAATTCACATTTTTACTAAATTTTTTATTACAGTTTTTATTAATTTTTATTAATTTATTACTTATATATTTAATTTATTCTATGTGTAGGCGCTCAAACTCTCCCTAAAATTTCTCCTAAAATTTCGAACTAGCGCTCATTTTCTGTAAAATTTCGATCAATCCGTCGTTTCCTCCGAAATTTAGCGCTCAAAACTGAACAAACCCTCGCTCTATCTGCCGCTCCCTCTCTCTCAGCACAAACTCTCCGCCGCTCTCTCTCTCTCTCTCTCTCTCTCTCTCTCTCAGCACAAACTCAAACCCTCACCATCACTCTCCGCCGCACAAAGCCCCCCTCTTTCTCTCACAGCACAAACCCCTCCTCCATCTCTCTCTCTCTCTCTCTCTCTCTCAGCACAAACTCAAACCCTCACCGTCACTCTCCGCCGCACAAAGCCCCCATCTTTCTCTCACAGCACAAACCCCTCATCCATCTCTCTCTCTCTCTCTCTCTCTCTCTCAGCACAAACCCCTCCCCCAT
>JAMFTS010001021.1:0-27757 GCA_028095005.1 Rhynchospora pubera | reverse complement strand
AATGATAAATTACTACAAGCGAAGGAGATACACGATTTTAAATAATGGAAGATCCAATATTTCACAATAGTATCTAAAATAACTGGAAAAGTAGAAACAAGACCAAATATAATCTGATCCTTATATGCCAACCAAAATCGTTGTAGACCGAGCCAATTAGGAGTTCCCAACCGTGAGTTGAATGAAATCCAATTCCTAAATCAGTAACTAAAAGAATTGAGAAAGCTTTTATTGTGTCACTTAAGTTAGATAGGAATTCTTGACCCCATGAATTAAGAATGATAAGTTCCTCATTACCCAGAATAAAATAACCACTTAAAATACTGAAACAGATTATATTTGTTGAAAAATGCAAAAGGATATGCAGATTATATTCATTGCATGTTTTAACTAATTGGATCGTTTCCTTGTGGATTCCTATATGGAGTTTTTTTATATATGTTTCCAAGTCCATTTCTTCTAACAGAAAAAGGTCTTCGAATTCTATGAATCTTTCTAGAACATGTTTCTCTTGAATTCTATTCAAGAGAGTTTCGGATTGACTAGTATTCCACCAATTACTAATCAGAAGTTCCAAACATTTTTGAAATGCAAGAAAGACTGACCAGGGCAAAAATGCTATAGATGCAAAATATGGGAGAGAAGACAATGTTTTCTTTTTTTTCATTTTGGATTTGTAAATGAAATACTTAATCAACCTCCTTTATCCAATGACTCTAAAGGATATTGATTTCTTTGATTGAAGGAAACACGAGTTTTCTAACAAGCACGGTATAGAATCTAGGGATCTATTCTTATTTTCTTTCGATTCTAAATTAGTTTTTAGATTTTTGAAGATCTAGAAAGAGTATAGAAATAGAATAAAGGTTCTTTTTTTTTTTTACTGTTTCGAAGTCTTTCACCATGCTGTATAGCCAAAACTAAGAAAACCAAGATATCAATTCAAAATCTTGTACCTCACAGGATTTCTCACGAAAATCCTGTTCTCTACTTCATCAATTTATTAGTTCTACTTTTTTTCTAGTAGCAATTTTCTAGTATACCAGGATGGGGTTGGAACCCACACCTACGTATACGAGCTATATCTGGATATATAAAAAATAGTATACCAAAAATTTCTTCTTTTCTGAATTGATTATTAAATTCGAATCTACTTATTCGAATTTCTTATAGTAATATTCATTGTAATTTCATATACGTATTTCTCTTTTTCTATGTTCTACTTTTTTTTATTTTATTCTATGTGTGTTTTATTCGGTGTGAATCGGGGAAACAAGGGAAACGAAAATCGAAGAATGGAATATGTTTTGTTCAAATGAACATTTAGAAAAAGACTTCAATTGGATTCAAAATTGAATCCGTGAATTCCTTCTCTTCTGTCTGAGAAAACTTTGAATTTGCAATTCATTTCAAAATACTTCAATAGGTACACACAAAAAATAGGCCAATTCGACAGCTTTTTGTTCAATCTCGCGCGGCGTCCAGAAATTCTCATCCGTACGAGTCAAGGGAATAGACCCTTGACCCCTGATTTCCATATAAAGTACACGACGCGAATAAAAGCCCTCTTTATCCTCAATTCTGATTGATTGAATATCTTTCATAAGGAAGCGAAGAAAGATGCGACGATTTAATCCAGGGAATCCCCAACGAAAAATACAAACTATTCCTTTTTTCTATTAAATTGGTCATAACCATTACCTACATTCCAAAAAATTATGCACCACAAGTAAGAACTCATGAATAGACCTGCAATCCCGTAGAAAGACATTACGATTCCTTGGGGAAAAAAAAGGATTTCTTGAGATGGAAATACGGATATGAGATTTTTATCAAGATAACTGGAAGTTCCAACCACTAAGAATCCTAGTGAACCTAAAAAAAGGATAAAAGACCAAAAAAAATTACTTGTTTTTCGAGACCCCCTTAGAAATTCTATCCATATATCTTTTGATCGCCAATTCATATTCATACTATACTAGATCCAGTTGCATTCGATTGAAATTCAGATAATAACCCAAAATTGACTTTCTTTTTCTTGAGCCTCAAGAAACTTTTATCAACCAGCATTTCGAATTGATTAGATAGAATAGATATTAGCACTCTTTGAAAACTACCAATTACTCTAAATTATGTAGAGTAATTGGTAGTTTTCTTTCCTATTTATTCAAAATATTCGCTGATCCACCTTAAATTAACTATACTCGGTAGATCTAGGCTCTATACAATATTATTTTTTTGTACATAAAAAAAGAAAAAAATAATTGAAAATGCCGGAAAAACGAGGCCTATTAAAGGTACAAAAATAGAAGGTAAATTAAGATCTGTCATAGAAAGGATGTCTCGATTTGAATTTTATATTCGTATATATCTATATTTCAATTTCTTTGTTTTTTTTTTCTTTTGATCATATGTTCCTTATGATCCGCTTATTGAGGAAGATCATTGCTTTTTTGATTTCTAGTTTCCGTATCGAACAACAATTCAGAAGGATCGGAATCTTCCTCCACTTGAAAATCCTCTGTAGTTTTTTGATCCTACCTAGTCTTTGAATTTGAATCAGAATCACTGATTTCGATCAGTACTATATCCCCCACGTGTATACGATTATGACATATATTGCCCTAGAGATAACCCAGAACGATTTGACTATTATGATCCAAACGCATGTGGAATAGGATATCTTTGATCAGTTCCACAATGGTTCTTTTTTCCCTCTAAAAAGAAAAAAAAATAGGAATTCAGGATTTAATTCATTTCGTTTTAGTTCGGCGAAAAAGGAAAAATTTTATGAATTCTTATTTGCTTAGGTTCAAATCTGACGAGAATAGTATTCTACGACTAAAAACTCGTTTATTCGCAAACCGATTTCTTTCCTATCTATTATTTGATGTACTCGTCCTTCATTGTTTTTTGAAATAGTCAAATGTTTTGGTAATGTATTTTTTTTAGATGACTTAATAGATTTTTGAATCAGGTCAAAAGATGTTTCATTATCTTTTGTAGTAATAATATCTCTGGGTTTGCAACGATAACTTGGTATATCAACTATATGACCATTAACTAAAATGTGTCTATGGTTCACCAATTGCCTAGCTCCAGGAATAGTTGGAGCCATACCCAATCTAAAAAGGATATTATCCAAACGCATTTCAAGTAGTTGTAACAAAACTTGACCTGTGGATCCCTTGCTTTTTCCAGCGATATGCATATATCGAACTAATTGTCGTTCTGTCAAACCATAATGAAAACGTAATTTCTGTTTTTCTTCTAAGCGAGTACCATATTGTTTTTTTTTTTTACTAAAAGTAATTGATTCTTTTTTAGGATCAAATTGGAATTGATATTTTTTTTTTTGAATTAGTCCTGGTAAAGTTCGCAGACGACGTATTTTTTTGAAACGAGGTCCTCGATAACGAGACATAAAGATTCCTCCTTTTTTCTTTTATTTTTTATGAGAATTTCATTTTATACAATAAATCGAAATGAAAACTACACTAAAGGATAAACAAAACAAGATCAACTAAAGGAAAATACTCAAAAAAAGACGTTGTATCACCATAGGGATTTTTTGCATCTAGATTTTTTGGATTGAGAGTTGAGGCTCTCTCTTTTTTCTGTAGAGATTTTATTCCTATACTTTCAATTAATCTTTTTTTTATGAAATGAAAAATTTCATATAAGAAATCATAGATATAGATCAAAATTGTATTCACTTAACCTTAACTGAAAACTTTTTTTTCGTTCTTAAAAAGAAAATCACTGAGATAAAATAAAACAAAATATATCCTATATTTCTATAGGAACATATTTTTTTGATACATATCATCTTTCTTTTACTTCAAAAAAGATCAAGAATTTTTTGATCAATTCGAAAATGAGAATACGGCAGTAACATGCAAGTAGATCAATTATACAAATTTTTGCTCAACCTTTATCTTAAATTAACACCATGATATTAAATGGAAGTGAAACTTCATAATATTTGAAGTCGATAATATATAAGATCAAAAAAATAGACACCAAAGATTCCTATTTCTTTGGACTCTATTTTTTTTTGTCGAATTCTAGTTAGAATTCAAAGTTTCCATACCGCTGACAAAATTCAAAACTCATTGCCTATTCTTTAGTCTACACATCAACTGTCTACTCATTTCTTTTTTTTTTGAATTACCCTTTTTTCTTTATTTATTTACTATATTATTGAAGAATAAAAATATATTCGTACTAATTCAGAATATAGTAATTAGGTTTTGAAACCTAGAATAAAAAGGCCTTTCTTTGAATCTAAGAGACTAATTCTCTTATTAAGTACAAACATATCCTGAATAATTTCGATAAATTCAACAGTTCTTTCTGGTTTGGCTGGTTTGGAAAAATGAATGTGGTATTTTACTAAGATTTTTCTTTTTATTTCATTGAAATAAATCAGTTCTTAGAATGCACTTCATTTCAGAATTGAACTTTCGCTTTAACAAATTCTTCTTCATATAATATGAAGAAAATGTAATCCGGTTTTTCACTTCATAAAAGAAAAATACGTGGGACGGAAGGATTCGAACCTTCACAATAACGGGACCAAAACCCGTTGCCTTACCGCATTGGCGACGTCCCCTTCCCATTTTGATTCAAACCTAGTAGAGATTATTAATTTTTTTTTTATAGAGTAAGACAGAATGAATGCTGTAACCAAGGGATTGGTTATTAGAATGATCAACTATTATTCTAATGCTTCAAGATCAGATTATGACGTGTACCAAGGGCTATAACTTTGGTACGATTCTCGAAATTCGTACGGTTCTCAAAAAAATCAATCAAAAATTAAGGATACTCCCTCCCTTTACTACTTCCTATCGAAATAGTCGTCCGTTACATTAGCTTATTATATGTACCTTTTCTATCAGTGTCAAATTACCCGAAAATTCTAGATGTCGACTCAAAATTATGGAGTCTTCTAAATATAGAATGATAAAATAATCATTCAATCCAAAAAATAGCATTGTGAATATTCAAAAATATTCTATTTCAAGATGTCAATATGACCATATCACATATATTGATATGGTCATATTGACCAATGTTTAGTAAAACAATTTTGAGTAACATTGAGTAAAAAAATTGTCTTTTAGTGAGAATTTCGATTCTCAAAATTATGAATCAATCCATAAAAATAGCATTTTGAATCAAAAAAAAAACATTGTTAATATTAGCCCACTTAGCTCAGTGGTTAGAGCATCGCATTTGTAATACGATAGTCATCGGTTCAATTCCGATAGCGGGCTTTTTTTTCTTTTTTTACAGGATTTAGGATAAAAAAAGATGTCATATGACAATATAAATATATTGATATATGACATCTTTTTTGTCAAGTAGTTTTGTAAAACTATGTTTACTAAACAAATTTTTTAGTAAGTCGTAGTAAATCAATTTCTTTTTCATTTAGAAACAAAATGGGCTTTTAGTGAGAATTTCGATTCTCAAAATTATGAATCAATCCATAAAAATAGCATTTTGAATCAAAAATTAAGGATACCCCCTCCCTTTACTATTTCCTATCGAAATAGTCGTCGGTTACATTAAGTTATTCTAATGATGTTTTCTATCATTGTCAAGTGATCCGACAAATTCTATCAAAATTATGGAGTCTTCTAAATATAGAATGATAAAATAATCCTTCAATCCAAAATGAATATTAAAAAATATTCTATTGTCAAGATGTCAATATGACAATATCACATATATTGATATTGTCATATTGACCAATGTTTAGTACTTTTTCATTTAGAAACAAAATGGGCTTTTAGTGAGAATTTCGATTCTCAAAATTATGAATCAATCCAAAAAATAGCATTTTGAAACATTGTTATTATTAGCCCACTTAGCTCAGTGGTTAGAGCATCGCATTTGTAATACGATAGTTATCGGTTCAATTCCTATAGCGGGCTTTTTTTCTATCAATTTTTACCATGGAAAAGGGAATATCCTACTGCTAAATTCTGCTTAGTTTCTTTTCCTTTAGGTAAAAAAAGGAGATGTTTTGAATCCTTGAATCATAGTCAACTCCCAATTCAAGATCAGATTATGACGTGTACCAAGGGCTATAACTTTGGTACGATTCTCGAAATTCGTACGGTTCTCGAAAAAATCAATCAAAAATTAAGGATACTCCCTCCCTTTACTACTTCCTATCGAAATAGTCGTCGGTTACATTAAGTTATTCTAATGATGTTTTCTATCAGTGTCAAGTGATCCGACAAATTCTATCAAAATTATGGAGTCTTCTAAATATAGAATGATAAAATAATCCTTCAATCCAAAAAATAGCATTGTGAATATTCAAAAATATTCTATTTCAAGATGTCAATATGACAATATCACATATATTGATATGGTCATATTTACAATGTTTAGTAAAACAATTTTGAGTCAAATGAAGTAGAGTAGATAATTAGCTTATTATATTTTTTAGATTATTAATTATCTTGATAATTCATATAATATGAAGAAAATGTAATCCGGTTTTTCACTTCATAAAAGAAAAAAACTTGGGACGGAAGGATTCGAACCTTCGCAATAACGGGACCAAAACCCGTTGCCTTACCGCTTGGCGACGCCCCATTCCCATTTTGATTCAAACCTAGTAGAGATTATTAATTATCTTGATAATAATTATTGTTGTCAAGTAAAAATATATCAAGAGTTTGATTGAATATCTTCACTTCCATACATCAAAACGAAAGTGCTCAATATATCAAAGAGGCTTTGAAATCACTTGTATAATATACCTATAGAACTATATAGGATAGTTGTGTATAAAGATAAAAAAGGGACAAAAAAGAAATCGAACATTTTCTTTTCCTTTTTTTGTTTTTGGAGAAAGCGAGAAATTCTCAATTCTAGAGAATCTATAGAGAAAAAAGCCCGTTCTCGGTGTCGAACCGATGACCATCGCATTTGTAATGCGATGCTCTAACGCATGAACCAAACGGGCTCACATAAGAAAATGACTATCGATAGAAATTCCCATGAAAAATATTTCACTTTTTTCCTTCGAAACGTTGATATGGAACATCTAAAATTTTATTTAGGCGAGAATCTCTCACATAGATGACTGTCCCTTAAAAAGGTCTCTTAAAATCAGAGATTTAGATAGACCTCTCTAACTCGATTTTTCATCAACTTAAGACGACTGACTTCCTAAAAAAAACTTTTCCACTTCTATCCCGAGGTCCTTAATACTCCTTTTTGAACATGAAATTCAAAGGATGATAAAAAAAACAAAGAAAAACGAAAAAACTGTGATACAAGCTTTTAGTATTCCAAATCTGTTTTACGATTTATTTTATCTTAAGAATTTGATCTACCTTTTTTGAAAAAAGGTGGATCAAATCTACTAGTTACAGAAGATTTGGGAATGAGTTGGATATCTTAAGTATTGGAATCCCTTTATTTTGAGTTTGTCTAAAGATCTAGATCTAAGAAAAAGAACTATCCTACTCCTACCTAATAAGTCCTATCTACCATCATAGCAAATGATGTAGTACAGAGAATACTTCTTCTCGGAGGTATTCGATCAGTTTATGTAGTCAAAATCCATCTGATGATGCAAATTCAAAAAATAATTGACGGATAAAGTGATATTCGTTGCAAGGTAAACCATCGTCTCTTAGATTTATTCAGCCGATTCTATTCTAGAGAAAGGTCAACGATAGATAGACTTAGACAATAACCTTAGCTCTCATTCTTGGAAATCATACTAGCCCTTTCCCTATATTGTATTTTCAAATTATAGAAAAAGATTTGCGAAACCAAAAGTTATCGGTTCAAATCCAAGGAAGGCCCTTTTCTCCTAAACTCAAATCTTATGCTTTGTTTTTCAAAACAACAGCTAGTCAGAATATGCAAATACATATTATTTTAACACATGTAGATAATAATAGAGAGAATATAGGATAGAATAGGATAGAATCCCAAATTTGATTGATCATTCTATAGAATAGAATTAAGATATTGTATGAAAGGAGAAATCCTTGTATTCTTATTCTCAAATGAGAATGGAGAGAAGGATTTTTGATTTTGGAAAAACATGAAGAAAAAGAAGGATTTTGAAACCTGTTTTTCTCATTTTTCCCTTATCTTAAAAAAATAATTCACAAAATTATCTAATCTACAAAAACGAAATCTTTTTATGCTTCATTTCTTTAGTTTAATCTGTATCTGTCTTAATTCTGTCCTTTATCCGAGTAGTTCTTTCTTCGCCAAATTGCCTGAAGCTTATGCGATTTTCAATCCAATTGTAGATATTATGCCTGTTATACCTCTACTCTTTTTTCTCTTAGCTTTTGTTTGGCAAGCTGCTGTAAGTTTTCGATGATTTAGTCAATATTTTACTAAATCAATTCGAAAAATGGATAATAAAAGCTGCCTTATATTTTTTATGAAGGTTACTTCCAAAGAGTTCTTTCCAAAATCGAAATGAATATGCAATTCATCATTGCAGCAAAAAAATGGAATCAGCTTTTTGATTTTGATCTGTCTGTTCTGATCTTCCAATGAGTATAAATCTTTCGGTTTCGAAAATAGCGAATTCTTAATAAATACGAGAAAAAATTCTTAAAAAAGAAAAAATCTTTCTTTTTTGAACATAAGAAAACAAGGGTTTGTATATCGTAAGGAAAGGTAACTTATTCCCTAAAAAACAAAAAAAAATCTTGAAGATTTTAGAATGCTTACTCTCAAACTTTTTGTTTACACAGTAGTTATATTCTTTGTTTCCCTTTTTATCTTCGGATTTTTATCTAATGATCCAGGGCGTAATCCTGGGCGTGAGGAATAAAACCAAAAGATTCTTAGTTTTTCTTCACTTTTTTTGAATTAATATTTCAAAAAATTTCTTATGATACAATCAGAGGGATTTTGATTCCTCTGAATTCAAAAATATTAAATCATAAGAGAGAGCGGAAAGAGAGGGATTCGAACCCTCGGTACAAATAACTTGTACAACGGATTAGCAATCCGCCGCTTTAGTCCACTCAGCCATCTCCCCAAATTCATGAAAAATCAATGATTTTATCTGTGTTGGGATATGATATATGAAATAAAGATTGAGAAAAATTCTTGTTTTTCTATTGTATTTGATTAGAAAGAAAAAGTACAACTGTAGTAGATTAGGAAATCTACTTTAATTAGGATTAGGAAATCTACTTTCCTGTATTATATTCTTGAATATATAATATTCAAATTCATATCTACTAATCAAAAAAGGATTTTGAATTACTTTCTTTGTTTTACTTCATTTTCTTTTTTACGGAACCCCAGCCTGGTCTGGTTAAATACTGACCAGGCCTTTTTTTTCTCTATCCCTAGTTGAAGGAATCCCTGATGGGTCATCAGGACCAAACTCTTTTTGGATATCAAAAAGAAATCAAATATATTTTTTTTTTTTCAAAAAAAATGTTTCTTGTTGAAACAGCAACAACAATAGAAATTCTCATTTTCATATTTCTGTGCCATCCTTCATACCTAGAAGGATGATTATTACTAAATTACTAAATAGAATTCATTTTTGCATTCTATATCCCATTCCTTTTTTTCTTTTTTCAATTCAAAGATAACTCTTTATTTAGTTAGTCAGGAATCAAAACATATGAAAACGTTTCATATATGAAACGCGGTTTCTTTGTTATATGAGATATAGTGAGTTCGAAATAGAAGAACATTTTTCGATCAAATTGATATAAAACTTTAATAGAATTCCTTATTATAAGATCAGATCTATCTGATCAAATATGTGGGATTCGTAGTGAAGTTGAAAAAACGTGAAAAAAATCATAAACATAGAAAAAATCTATCATTTTGATAGTCGACCTTTCATAAAGGATTCATACATATGGAATCAAAACCTTTGTTTATTGAGTAATGACTTATTAACAAATAAGTCATGTAACTAGCATATAATATAATTCGATATTTTTATGTTATATTCAACATATATATTGAATTTTTTTTTTTCAAAAAAGTGCAACTCGATTTATTTGATTGATTTTCTACGTGCAAACGAAATACATAGCAAAGTCGTAAATCTTACGATTTGAATGCTATCTTTATCCTATTTCATTTTTTTATTCGACAAATAGTGTATATATGCTATATAATGAACATATAGCGGGTATAGTTTAGTGGTAAAAGTGTGATTCGTTCTATTGAAAACCTTAAAAGTTAAGGGATCAAAAAAGTTTATTTCTATTTATAAAATAAGGTTTTGTCCTTTTCCTCTCAATAGGATATTGTGTTTGAGGAAACATATACATTATCCGGATTTTGATTCAAAATTTTTGGAAATTGGATATCCAAAAAATTTTGGATATAAGTCGTGAAGCATAATTTGGAATTGGATTTCACTGTATCCACCTTTTACAAAGTATAAGGAAAGGATCTATGGATAAAGATGCAAAAGTTGATTTCCAATCGTAACTAGATCTTCGATTTCTTGATTAGAAAAAAGAATTTTTTGAAGCAAAATAGCTCAAAAATGACGGTTCTAATTTGCTAGAACTAGAAACATATTATAGCTCGGTGGAAACTCTGATCTTTTCCTGAAGATCATACAAATCAAAATAGAGAACGAAGTAACTAGACTAGAGAGAGTTGATATAATAACTCTCTCTTATTCAGAGGGATCATCTAAAAAGCGGATAATTTGAGATGTCATAGAGAAAAGCTGACATAGATGTTATGGATCTGATGGATTCGAGAATCCATCAACCAATTTTCCATAAAGGAGCCGAATGAAACAAAAATCTCATGTTCGGTTTTGAATTAGAGACGTTCAAAATGATAAATCAACGTCGACTATAACCCCTAGCCTTCCAAGCTAACGATGCGGGTTCGATTCCCGCTACCCGCTTATATATCTCTTATATATGGATCATAAGCTTTTATATGCATCTTTTCTTTCCAATTTATTAAAATTGGAAAAGGTTTTATAGAGAATTTTTTCTTATTAAAACAAGAAAAAAATAGGTATGAAAAGCGTCCATTGTCTAATGGATAGGACAGAGGTCTTCTAAACCTTTGGTATAGGTTCAAATCCTATTGGACGCAATTTTTTTTCATCTATTTTTATTAAAACTATACAAATAAAAAAATCGTTTTTGAACAATTCAAAACTACAAGTATTTCTCAGTTCTTAGCCTTATACTAAGAACTCCAAATGATCCATTTATGGTTGTTCCTGAACCACAAAGACTTTGATTTCTTCCTGAATAGCTTCCTTCAAAAGGACTTCTGCCTCCTCGGTAAATATCTTTGTAGAAGATATAATTTCTTGAAATCCAGGTTTCTTATTTTTTAAACGGATACGCAGCTTTTCAAGAAAAAGCCTTACCTGTCCAATCTCTAAGACATCAAGATATCCATTGGTTCCTGTATAAATAGTGGCTACCTGATCTTCCACTGTTAAAGGCTCTGATTGGGATTGTTTAAGTAATTCGCGTAATCGTCGACCTCTTGCCAATTGATTCTGAGTAGTTTTATCAAGGGCAGAAGCGAATTGTGAAAAAGCCTCCAACTCTGTGAATTGGGCTAGGTCCAATTTTAATTTTCCAGCTACCTGTTTCATAGCTTTAATTTGAGCTGCAGATCCTACTCTGGAAACAGAAATACCCACATCAATAGCAGGTCGGATTCCAGCATTGAATAGATCAGCAGATAAAAAGATTTGTCCATCTGTAATAGAAATTACATTAGTAGGAATATAGGCTGAAACATCTCCAGATTGAGTCTCAACTATTGGTAAAGCAGTCATACTTCCTTCACCTAAACGAGAACTTAATTTAGCAGCTCGTTCCAAAAGGCGTGAGTGCAAGTAAAAAACATCTCCTGGATAAGCTTCACGACCGGGAGGCCTTCTTAATAGAAGAGACATTTGGCGATAAGCTTGTGCTTGTTTAGAGAGATCATCGTAAATTATTAAAGTGTGACGTTCACGGTACATAAAATATTCAGCCAGAGCCGCTCCCGTATAAGGAGCGAGGTATTGTAATGTAGCAGGTGAATCCGCCATTTCAGCTACGACAATAGTGTATTCCATGGCTCCTGTATCCTGGAAAGTAGTCACTACTTGAGCCACAGAAGATGCTTTTTGACCGATAGCTACGTAAATACATATTACATTTTGACCTTTTTGATTGAGGATCGTATCTGTGGCTACTGCTGTTTTACCAGTCTGTCTGTCCCCAATAATTAATTCTCGCTGACCCCGTCCGATAGGGATCATTGCATCAATAGCAATAAGCCCGGTTTGAAGGGGCTCATATACAGAACGTCTCGAAATAATACCAGGCGCAGGGGATTCAATTAACCGGGATTCAGAAGCTGGAATTGGGCCTCTTCCATCAATAGGAAGAGCCAAAGCATTTATAACACGACCTAAATAAGCTTCACTAACAGGTATCTGAGCAATTCTTCCTGTTGCTTTTACAGAGCTTCTCTCTTTTATCTTCAAACCATCACCCATTAATACGACGCCAACATTTTTGGATTCCAAATTCAGAGCAATACCTACTGTACCCTCTTCAAATTCTACTAATTCACCTGCCATGACTTCATCAAGACCATAAATACGAGCAATACCATCACCTACTTGAAGTACAGTACCGGTATTCACAATCTTGACTTCTCTATTATATTGTTCAATACGTTCACGGATAATATTACTAATTTCGTCGGCTCGAAGAGTTCCCATTAGTCTTTCTTTATTCTTTTTCGAAAACAAAGAGACAAAAAGTAGTGCCTAAGTTTGAACCTAAAGTAAAAGTTTAAGGGCTAATCAGTTATTTTATTTCTGCCATTCTATAGCACTGAGAATGGCAATATTAGCACGAATCATACGAGAGTGTAACTCACTATTTAAGGAACTTTTTAAAGTTCCTAGAGCTCTTTGTAAGGCTTGTTGCAGAACTCGTTGTTGGATTTGATTTCTCGCTCTTTCTTGTTCAAAAGCAAGGGTTTCTTTTTTATTATTTTCGAATTGTTCCAAACGATCATAACCAATTTGAATCAAATTTTGTTTGTCTCGTTCCAGATCAGAGTATTCATTCATTCGATACTCATTTGCTTCCTGTTCCACTTTCTGTAAACGAATTCGAGCCTTTTCAAGCTGCTCAATAGCTGTTTTACGTAATTCTTCTGAATTACGAAGAGTGCTCAAGATTCTCTGTTTTCGATTATCTAATAAATCATTTAATGAAAGTAGATTATCTTACCATGATAATTCAAAATTATCATGATCTCTTCCCAAACCAAACATGAATCTTTCGATTCATTTGGCTCTCACGCTCAATTCTTAATTATTGATGAAGAATATTTCCATATTCTTTTTTGAATCTAATGAGCCTACCCTCTCTTTTTTGTTTATATTCAAACATATTCAAACTGATAAAAGATCAGAATATATAATTAATTAGTTTAATTAATTAGTTAAGAGGACTCTTCTGACCATACAAAAATAGATAACTGTCAGCAAAGTTGTTTCTTTCTTTATTGATACTTGCTCCCTTTTTCTTTGTTTTTTTGAATTCAAAAACCTTTCATTAAAATGAAATAAATAGAAAAAAGTAAATTGAAAATTCGATTTTATCTTTTTTTTCCAATCCAAAAAATTTCTCTTTTTTTTTATAAAGTAGGTCGTCAATTCGGCATTGGATAAAAAAGAAGGTGTTGACTTATTTTCTTTCCAGTAAACGGTTCAAATGTTTTTATCGATATGAGTGTCTTTATCAAATAAATATCAATTATGCATTTTTCAACTATTTGGATACTCACGGAGGCGTGGCCAACGTAGTCGTAGAAAGAGTACCATTTTGCCCGGACTTCAAGCAGTTTAGCTTTAACCATGTTAAAGATCTCAAATTTGATTGGTTTTGATAGAGAATCAAAGTGAATTTACCAATAAATCACGAAATGCTATAGTTCTTCTATATGATTTCTGAATTTATTCAGAAGTAATTCGTCGAGATCGTACACCCTTTTCCTTAAAAAAAAGGAAGTGGAGCCGGATGAATCCAACTTTTTTTTGAAATAAACAACTCGCACACACTCCCTTTCCAAAAAAAACTAATATACCAATCACTACAATTAGATTTATTAGATTTGTTGCTAAAATATCGGTATTAAACCCGAAACTCCCGGCGAATGACCAGCGGTCCAAGAAAATGAAAGAATCGGTTACATTTTTCATATGTTCTCCTCTTATAGATAGGGCTAACAAAAAACAAAGTTCTTTTTCTATCACTTCACTCACCCTTTTTTGATCGATTTCTTTTTTTTTTCAAAAAAAAGCAATTTATTAATCTCATTTAAGATTAACTCATTTGAATTATGAAGTCTGTCTTATCCCTTAAAATCTTTCCTAAATTCTGAAAAGAAATAAGAAAAAAGTTTCCATTATACTAAGCTAAGGACGGGCGAGCCGATCTGGGAATCTCTCATCCTCAAATCAGTCCTTTATAGTATAAAGGTTCAACAAATACAAATAACTTAATCCTTCACTTCAAAAGTGAAAAGAAATTTTTAATAGAATTTGAAGAAATAAAACAAAATTGCAAGTTCGAAAAATACAAAAAAATGGATAATCTAAGCTAAATGACTTTTTAATTCTTATTGCCAGAATTAAACAAAAGGATTCGCAAATAAAATCGCTAATGCCACGACCAGTCCATAAATTGTTAAAGCTTCCATAAAAGCTAGACTAAGCAATAAAGTGCCTCGTATTTTACCCTCTGCTTCTGGTTGTCTCGCAATACCTTCTAAAGCTTGACCTGCAGCAGTGCCTTGACCAATCCCAGGCCCGATAGAAGCAAGCCCCACAGCCAATCCAGCAGCAATAACGGAAGCGGCAGAAATAATTGGATTCATAGTAATTTCCTCACACTAAAAAAAGAGATGGTTAATGATACAATGAACTTCAAATCCAAAATATTACTTTATTGTATTGTATCGAATTTTTTCGATATCTCCTCTTTCTTTTCTATTCATGATAGAGTTGCTTTCTATCTATATTATAGAAATCAAGTTTGATTTTTTCTATTATAGTATATTCTTAGTTTAGTATATTTCAAAATTCAATTCTAAAACCAAGCAAGCAGATTTTATTGAATAATAGAGGTATTGAGATAAGCTAAAAAAAAAAAGACTATTTCGTTCGACGAAAACTAGTCAATGATGACCTTCCATGGATTCCCCTATATAAGCTGCTGCTAGGGTTGCAAAAATAAGAGCTTGAATACCGCTTGTAAATAATCCAAGCAACATGACAGGTATAGGAATTACTAAAGGGACTAAAGAAACAAGAACAACAACTACCAATTCATCAGCTAATATATTTCCAAAAAGTCGAAAACTTAGAGATAAAGGTTTTGTGAAATCTTCTAGAATATTAATTGGTAAAAGGATTGGAGTTGGTTTAATATATTTCTCGAAATAACTCAATCCTTTTTTGCTAAGACCAGCATAAAAATATGCCACTGACGTGAGTAAAGCTAAAGCAACCGTAGTATTTATATCATTCGTGGGGGCAGCTAGCTCCCCGTGAGGTAATTCTATGATTTTCCAAGGTAAAAGAGCACCCGACCAATTCGAAACAAAAATAAATAGGAACATAGTCCCTATAAATGGAATCCAAGGACCATATTCATCTCCAATCTGAGTTTTGCTCAAGTCTCGAATAAATTCAAGAATATATTCAAAGAGATTCTGACCATCAGTCGGAATAGTTTGTGGATTTCGAACAGCTATGATGACTGACACTAACAAGATAGCAATTACAACCCAAGAAGTGATAAGTACTTGGGCATGAATTTGTAAACCTCCTATTTGCCAATAGAGATGTTGGCCTACTTCTACACCAGATATCTCGAACCAAATATTATATGTTTTAATGGAAGATGATATCACATCCATATTTTCTTTTCCTCCGATATAATTTCAACGTAAAAAAAAATCAAAAATTTAGATTGTTTCTTTTTCAACTCACCAACTTAAGTATCCTATATTTAGGATACCAAGAAATTCTTTTTTATCCTATCAAAAAGAATTCTATATTTAGAAGACTCCATTATTTTGAGTCGACATCTAGAATTTTCGGATCACTTGACATTGATAGAAAACATCATTAGAATAAATTAATGTAACCGACGACTATTTCGATAGGAAATAGTAAAGGGAGGGAGTATCCTTAATTTTTGATTGATTTTTTCGAGAACCGTACGAATTTCGAGAATCGTACCAAAGTTATAGCCCTTGGTACACGTCATAATCTGATCTTGAATTGGGAGTTGACTATGATTCAAGGATTCAAAACATCTCCTTTTTTTACCTAAAGGAAAAGAAACTAAGCAGAATTTAGCAGTAGGATATTCCCTTTTCCATGGTAAAAATTGATAGAAAAAAAGCCCGCTATAGGAATTGAACCGATAACTATCGTATTACAAATGCGATGCTCTAACCACTGAGCTAAGTGGGCTAATATACTCAATGTTTTTTTTTTGAGTATTTTCCTTTAGTTGATCTTGTTTTGTTTATCCTTTAGTGTAGTTTTCATTTCGATTTATTGTATAAAATGAAATTCTCATAAAAAATAAAAGAAAAAAGGAGGCATTATGCATGTATCTCTTTCACTGAGATTCAGTAAAAACCTTAGGCCCATGATTCACATGGCCGCCGAAATCCATCACATCATATATGATGTCCTTGTTTATTATGATTTCTATAAACAAGGAGTCATAGATGGATCCAGATGGATCGAAAAAGTACGTGAGATCCTGAGTTTAGACAGGATCAAGAAAATTCATAAAAATTTCTTGATCTCCTTTGAAGAGACAGATTCTCTTTATGAGAAGCTTTTCGTTTGTTTTGAAAAACTTAATCGAGAAATCGAAGTCGAGTTTAAGGACTTTCAACCTCATCCTTATGAGATTGAATTCCAACATGATTTCGAAGATCTACAAAGAACCCTTCTTCGACTGTTACAAAATTTAGAACAATATTCCGACCGAATCGTTTTTTTAAATAAAGAAATCCACAGCACAATAAGAAGCTCTATATATAAAAGATTTTTTGATCTAGAGAAATCTTTGAGAAACGAATCACTCTCTGTGGCTTATAGAGAGTCCAATCGCGGCTTGGCTGTCATTTTTTATTTGACTCGAAATGATGATTGGTTGGAACTTCTCGATTTGGTTAAATCGAAGACTTCTAACCAATCTACTGATTCAAAAGAATCCGAAGATTCAGAAAATTCAACAGAATCCGAAGATTCAGAAAAATACAAAGAATCCGAAGATTCAGAAAATTCAAAAGAATCCGAAGATTCAGAAAATTCAAAAGAATCCGAAGATTCAGAAAATTCAACAGAATCCGAAGATTCAGAAAAATACAAAGAATCCGAAGATTCAGAAAAATACAAAGAATCCGAAGATTCAGAAAATTCAAAAGAATCCGAAGATTCAGAAAATTCAAAAGAATCCGAAGATTCAGAAAAATACAAAGAATCCGAAGATTCAGAAAAATACAAAGAATCCGAAGATTCAGAAAATTCAAAAGAATCCGAAGATTCAGAAAATTCAACAGAATCTAAGGAATCTACTGATTCCGATACTTTTGAATCAACCTAAAATTTTTTTTTTTTAATAGTTAAAAAGTCCAATAGTTAAAAAGTCCAATAGTTAAAAAGTCCATTTTGCTCCTTGCCTCTATGTCATAATAGAGGCAAACACTTTGCTTGGATTAAAGCAATATCATAATTGCTTTAGTGGTATTAACGAAATCAAATATGATTTCAAAATCAATTAATTATTAAATTAATTGATCAGCTTGCTAGCAAATATTGATTTTATTTAGCGAAAATAAATAAAAAAAATGAAATTTTTTTATGATGATGAATCCTACTACTTCTAATCCTCCGATTTCCACACAAAATATAGGGCATATTGCTCAAATTATTGGCCCAGTACTCGATATTGTTTTTCCCCCGGGAAAAATGCCTTATATTTATAACGCTTTGGTAGTTAAGGGTCGAGGTACAATTGGTCAGGGGATTAATGTAACTTGTGAGGTACAACAGTTATTAGGAAATAATCGAGTTCGAGCTGTAGCTATGAGTGCTACAGATGGTTTAACCAGAGGAATGGAAGTGATTGATACAGGGGCTGCTTTAAGTGTTCCAGTTGGTGGATCGACCCTCGGACGAATTTTCAACGTTCTTGGTGAGCCTATTGATAATTTAGGCCCTTTAGATATTAATACAAGATCTCCTATTCATAGATCTGCACCTGCTTTTGTACAATTAGATACAAGATTATCAATCTTTGAAACAGGTATTAAAGTAGTAGATCTTTTAGCTCCTTATCGCCGTGGAGGAAAAATCGGATTATTCGGCGGAGCTGGAGTAGGTAAAACAGTACTGATCATGGAATTGATCAACAACATTGCTAAAGCTCATGGAGGCGTATCCGTATTTGGTGGAGTAGGGGAACGTACTCGTGAAGGAAATGATCTCTATATTGAAATGAAAGAATCCGGGGTGATTAATGAGAAAAATCTTTCCGAATCAAAAGTGGCTCTAGTCTATGGTCAAATGAATGAACCCCCGGGAGCTCGTATGAGAGTTGGTTTAACTGCCCTAACTATGGCGGAATATTTCCGAGATGTTAATAAACAAGATGTGCTTTTATTCATCGACAATATCTTTCGTTTCGTCCAAGCAGGATCAGAGGTATCTGCTTTGTTAGGTAGAATGCCTTCCGCGGTTGGTTATCAACCGACTCTTAGTACAGAAATGGGTACTTTGCAAGAAAGAATTACTTCTACGAAAAAAGGAGCTATAACTTCAATCCAAGCAGTTTATGTACCTGCGGATGATTTGACAGACCCTGCTCCTGCTACAACATTTGCACATTTAGATGCTACTACTGTACTATCAAGACCATTAGCTGCCAAAGGTATTTATCCAGCAGTGAGTCCCTTAGATTCAACATCAACTATGTTACAACCAAAAATTGTTGGCAATGAACATTATGAAACTGCGCAAAGAGTTAAGCAAACTTCACAACGTTACAAAGAACTTCAGGACATTATAGCGATTCTTGGATTGGATGAGTTATCCGAGGAGGATCGTTTAACTGTAGCAAGAGCACGAAAAATTGAGCGTTTCTTATCACAACCCTTCTTTGTGGCAGAAGTCTTTACTGGTTCTCCAGGAAAATATGTTGGTCTTGCAGAAACTATTAGAGGGTTTCAACTAATTCTATCTGGAGAATTAGACGCTTTGCCCGAGCAAGCTTTTTATTTGGTGGGTAACATTGATGAAGCTACCGCGAAAGCTATAAATTTAGAAGTGAAGTAGAGAGCAATTCAAAGAAATGACCTTAAAACTTTGTGTACTGACTCCTAATCGAATTATTTTGGATTCAGAAGTAAAAGAAATCATTTTATCCACAAATAGTGGTCAAATTGGTGTATTACCAAATCACGCTCCTATTGCCACAGCTGTTGATATAGGTCTTTTGAGAATACGACTGAACGACCAATGGCTAGGGGTGGCTCTAATGGGCGGTTTTGCTAGAATTGGCAATGATGAAATCATCATTTTAGGAAATGATGGTGAAATAAGTACTGACATTAATCCGCAAGAAGCTCAAGAAGCTCTTGAAATAGCTGAAGCTACCTTAAGGAAGGCTAAGGGTAAGAGACAAGTGATTGAAGCAAATCTAGCTCTTAGACGAGCTAGGACACGAGTAGAGGCTGTTAATGTTATCTCTTAAACATTGGATTTTGTAATCACTACAAAAAATCCAAATCAGTTTTATCAAAGTTTTTTTGATACTGTGTTCTTCTAATTGAAGACAATCAGTTTGAATGATATACAAACAAGGAAAAAAGAAGGTTAAGCAGAAAAACTTATTAGATACCAGGGTCAATGCAACGGTATCTAATAAGTTCTACCTACTATTGGATTTGAACCAATGACTCCCGCCGTATGAAAGCGATACTCTAACCACTGAGTTAAGTAGGTAATTGAAAACCAAAAAATAAAATTGACCCCTTCTCAAATTATATATAGAATATGCTTTCTAAGCAATACCAATCTATTTCAAGACCAATCTATTCATAAGAAATAAGTCAAAGACCTTTCTTATGGATTAGGAAATATCTATCTTGACAAGAGATCTTTTTTATGTTAAGATGTTTCGGACAAGGGCTATAGCTCAGTTGGTAGAGCACCTCGTTTACACGTGCGCCAATGTTTTTCAAAGAAGCTGTTTATGCAATAAACATGAATCAGTCTGATTCAAAAATCAATGTCTTACTCCATAGATCCATAGATTGGAAAAAGGGGGGAACAATAGCCTGACAAATAATCGGTTCAGCACGATTTTGATGTGATTCTCGATACAAAATCCAATAAAACCCGTCCTTGATTTGCTAGTTGATAAGGTGAATAGCAATCGATTCAATGCTAGGCATAATGAGTATGTATAAGGGCCTCAAGAAACCTCTTTTCGTCCTATGAGACTTTAAGGTGTATAAAGTCTCATATTTCACTCTTACAGTGGAACGATAGAGATTCTCTCATCATCTAGATGAACCTAGGCCGAAGGCAGACCTAAGTCAAGGTAACCCTTCTTTGAAACACTTTGGTATTGCTCCTAGATGCAGGATACTAATAATGAATCAGAGCACATGGAACCATTTCTTTATTTTCATTTTTCCTGGAAAGAAAAAATATGGTGGATTAACTGATTTTCTTTCAGTTAATGAAAGAGCCCAATGCAACAAAATGCGTGTTGGGTCTTTGAAACAGTTTGAATCATTTCGATAATAAATTCAGTTTAATCTGTTTTACCGAGAAGGTCTACGGTTCGAGTCCGTATAGCCCTAATCCATTTCATTTTTGAAGACTTTTTTTAGCTTTTATTTTTTCATTCACTTAAGTACTTGTTTTTTATAGGTTGCGTTGGTTAGTCCATCATTTCATTTATCAAAATGAAAGTTACAAGATGTCCTATGATGGAAACATATAGGACACAGGAAAATCAAAACATTGAATCATTTTAATGCAACTAATTAATTTAGTGTAAAATCTAGTACAAGAAAGAGAAAATCTCATCTTTGAATCCGTATTCGAAATGATAATTGTATATATATACAATTATCATAGTATAATAATTGATATATGGTGAATATATCAATATATATTCTTTTTTCCATATATTCATCTATTCTATGAATAGAATAGAAGAAAGGATATTTCTATTCAAAAATACTTCAAATAGAATATGCTAAAAATCCATAGATATTTCTTTTTCTATGCAAGAAAAAGATTAAGAAATAATTTTATTATTTCATGGATTTATAGGAATATGAAATACGTTAATTATATTAACGTGGATGTATTTCATCGTATTCTTTTTTATTTCTTATCTCTTATTCCATAAGAGATAGAACTTTTTTTTCGAAAAAAAAGAGAAGGTGAAACCAAATAATGGGAGAAACCTTCTTCTGTTTAAGAAGGTTTTATGTTTCCACTATATCGAATTAGAATGGAAGCTAAAAAGAAACAAGTATTCCTTGAATGAAATAGAATCTTTAAACAAGACATGTCACAAAGTCAATTCGATTTGTTTTGTTTGATCAAAATCGATTCTTGTCTCACTTCAGAAAAGAAGTTCTGGTTGAATTAACAACCGCAGTTCGAATCAAATAATTAAGCATATCTCCATTTTATACGAAGGAGCCCTTTTATGTTTCTGCTTCATGAATATGATATTTTCTGGGCATTTCTGATAATATCAAGCCTTGTTCCGATTTTAGCATTTTGGATTTCAGGAGTTTTAGCCCCGGTTCGTGAAGGACCAGAGAAGCTTTCAAGTTATGAATCAGGTATAGAACCTATGGGGGATGCTTGGTTACAATTCCGAATTCGTTATTACATGTTTGCTCTTGTTTTTGTTGTTTTTGATGTTGAAACAGTCTTTCTTTATCCATGGGCAATGAGCTTCGATGTATTAGGTGTATCTGTATTTATCGAAGCTTTTATTTTCGTGCTTATCCTAATTGGTGGTTCAGTTTATGCATGGCGAAAAGGAGCATTAGAATGGTCTTAACTAAATATTCAGAAAAAAGAAAAAAAAAGCAAAGAGAGAATTCCATTAAGACAGTTATGAATTTGATTGAGTTTCCGCTACTTGACCAAACAACCACCCATTCTGTTATTTCAACTACATCAAATGATCTTTCAAATTGGTCAAGACTCTGCAGTTTATGGCCTCTTTTATATGGTACTAGTTGTTGTTTCATTGAATTTGCTTCATTAATAGGTTCACGATTTGATTTTGATCGTTATGGATTGGTACCAAGATCAAGTCCTAGGCAAGCGGACCTAATTCTAACAGCCGGCACTGTAACAATGAAAATGGCTCCTTCTTTAGTACGATTACATGAACAAATGCCTGAACCAAAATATGTCATTGCTATGGGAGCTTGTACTATTACTGGGGGAATGTTCAGTACTGATTCTTATAGTACGGTTCGGGGAGTCGACAAGCTAATTCCTGTAGATGTTTATTTACCGGGATGTCCGCCTAAACCAGAGGCAGTTATAGATGCTATAACAAAACTTCGTAAAAAGATATCCCGAGAAATTATGGAAGACAGAACTAGATCTCAAGAAGAAAATCGATGTTTTACTACGGATCATAAATTTCATGTTCAACGCAGTACTCATACTGGAAATTATGATCAAAGATTGATTTATCAATCACAAGATACTTCAAAGATATCCTCTAAAACGTTTTTGAGATCTAAAGATTCAGTATCTTCCTACGAATTACTTAATTAAATAGGGTTTTTTTGCAGAATAAGAAAGAGCAAGTAAACCTTTCCTCACAATTTTATGGTGAAATACTTATAAAAATGGGAGAGAGATCAATAGAATGGAGAATGATCATTTGCAAAATTATTTATCTGATTGGCTGGTCAAGTATGAGCTGGTTCATAGATCTTTAGGCTTTGATTCTCGAGGAATAGAAACCTTACAAATCAAAGTCGAGGATTGGGACTCTATTGCTGTCATTTTATATGTATATGGTTACAATTATTTACGTTCTCAGTGTGTTTATGATGTAGCACCAGGCGGATTTTTAGGTAGCGTATATCATCTTACAAAAATACAATACGGTACATATAATCCAGAAGAGGTATGTATCAAAGTATTTGTACCTAGGAAAAATCCTAGAATTCCGTCTGTTTTCTGGATTTGGAGAAGTGCTGATTTTCAAGAACGCGAATCTTATGATATGTTGGAATCTCTTATGAGAATCATCCACGCCTTAAACGTATCTTAATGCCTGAAAGTTGGATAGGCTGGCCCTTGCGTAAGGACTATATTACTCCAAATTTCTATGAAATACAAGATGCCCGCTGAATGATAAGAAACAAATGTCACTTATATAACACGACTTCCAATTTCATTATTTGAGTCAATGAATATTTTGACGTTGTTTAGATGAAGCAAACAGAATAACTGCAGTATATTCGGATCATGGATTCAAAGTTTTTCGATTCTTTTATTTGGAGGAGAAGTAGAATATTCATGTATTTTCTATCAGCTTAAGATTTTCGAATTGCACCCCAGAAAGTAAGGTAAGCAAAAAAGAAATAGAATAAATAGAAAAAAATCAATACGAAATTCAGAAATAAAAAGGAATCCAATTTGGATTCTGTTTCAAATGCATTCTGTCTATCTATTCTTATCCTCTAACTCTTTATTTTAAAAGTCTTTTTTTGAATTTCGATAATCAAAAAAGAGCATAGCCTGATTCATTCTATGCTTTTCCATAAGCATAGAAATTTTTTTGATTTCTATCTTGCAAAAAAGATGTTTGGATTTCTTTACAGAAATCCATGAATACACATTTTATTCTATTTTTCAATTTATATACCAATCTATATAGAGAAATTTTTTTGATCCCAATATTTTTTCGTTTTGCCAAGAACCAGATTTGAACTGGTGACACGAGGATTTTCAGTCCTCTGCTCTACCAACTGAGCTATCCTGACCATTTGTTTTGGATCACCCGAGTAGAATACTCGTATCTATGCTCTTGTAGCTACATCAATTAGCTAAATTGAACTAAAATAACAATTTATTTCAAAAAATTGAATAGTCAATGGTAAGATAATGATATGATTGGTAATCATTTCGTTATAGAGATTCCTTACTTTTATTTTATTATTAAAATAATAATAATAATAATATTTTTTTTTCAGATCTACTTTCGAAATGAAAAAGTTGAATAAATTCAGAAAGGGTGGGAAAGTATATTTCTTCTTTTTTCTATTTTTTAGAAAAAAAATAGAAAAAATATTTAGGAAACCGAATGGGCTTTTTATTGGGGATAGAGGGACTTGAACCCTCATGATTCAAAAAATCGACGGATTTTCCTCTTACTATAAATTTCATTGTTGTCGATATTGACATGTAGAATGGACTCTCTCTTTATTCTCGTTTGATTTATCATCATTTTTTCATTTGAAAAAATCGAAAAAACTCTATAATGAATAATTTGATTACTAAAAAAGAAGTTCTTTTCTCATTGAACTTCTTATTCGAATCAATTCTCCATAATTGATTCAGAATTTTTCAATTCATCAAAATTTCATAATCATTCAAAATTTCTTTATTAACATGAATAATATGATTTGATCGTGATTATTATCAATCAAATGATGAATCATTAATATATGTATGTATTTCTTTGGTATACATCGCTATCCTTTCTTTAATTTCGATAGAGACATTCTACCAATGCAACATAATAAACTTTATTCGTTAGAATAGCTTCCGTCGAGTCTCTGCACCTATCCTTTTTCTTTTTGATTTTCCAAAGAATTGGAACCTTACATATATTGAATTTTTTGTAATCAATATATATTCGTTTTGTTTTTGAAAAAAAAACAAGATTTGGCTCAGAATTGCCCATTTTTGATTCCAGGGTTTCTCTGAATTTGGAAGTTAACACTTAGCGGGTTTCCATACCAAGGCTCAACTTAATCAAGTCCGTAGCGTCTACCAATTTCGCCATATCCCCCCTTCTTTCTTCTTTTTTTGTACTAAGATTCAATATTGCAGTTTTATCTATTTTTCTTTGATTTCTCGTCTCTCTTCCATTTATTATTATTTTTTTTGAATCCTTGAATTCTTTTCAATTTCCATAATATGGATTTATTGAATATTGAATGAAAAAATTCAATACGATTCATACTGCTATTTGTTTTTTCACTGTCTTCTTTGAATTCAAAAATGCATCTCTGTTCGAGAAAATAAACATTCTTTTTTTGAGTCAGAAACGATTCTATATATTATTATATTTTCGAAATATAAGAATAGAACCATTCTACCTATATATATATTTCTCTTTCTTGTTGAAACTTCTTTCAACACTGATAAAGCCCTACATTCACTTTTTTTTTTCAAAAAAAATCAAAATGGATTGAATCAAATTCAGATTGTATCTTTATCTGAATTCTTCGATTCAGTCAGATCAATCTTTTCGAATCTAATTAACTTAACATAATTGACTCTAATAGTTTTAGTTGAAATATAATAAATATAGTATTATTTATATAATACTATGTGACTGTCAATGAGGAAATCCGTATTCAAATAGTTTTTTCAAATACGAAAAATAAGAAATAGATTTTTCTAAATAGAAAAAATTCGATTTCTATTATAAACTGATCAATTTGTAAAACAAGAAGTAGGATTGGATTTGCTTGCACCTATATACATCAAAGAGCATATTAGTAAGGGTGTATTTGGTGCATCAAATCAAATACACTAAAGGATACCCCCAATAAAAAAAAAGAATAATTAACCATGTTACCATAACATGTTTTTTAAAGTTAACATAAATAATGTTAAATCTTAATTGATTTTTTTTGAAAGATTTTTACTCCATTTAAAGTCCATCTCGAGTAGATCTTGTTCTTTTGAGAATTCTTAATTCAGAAGTTTTAGAAGGGAGCTTATGTCACCACAAACAGAGACTAAAGCAAGTGTTGGGTTTTAAAGCAGGGGTTAAAGATTACAAACTTACTTATTACACTCCGGAGTACGAAACCAAAGATACTGATATCTTGGCAGCGTTCCGAGTAACTCCTCAACCTGGAGTCCCTCCTGAAGAAGCAGGAGCTGCAGTTGCTGCGGAATCTTCTACTGGTACATGGACAACTGTTTGGACTGATGGACTTACCAGTCTTGATCGTTACAAAGGACGATGCTATCATATCGAGCCTGTTGCTGGAGAAGAAGATCAATATATTGCCTATGTAGCTTATCCTTTAGACCTTTTTGAAGAAGGTTCTGTTACTAACATGTTTTACTTCTATTGTAGGTAATGTATTTGGTTTCAAAGCCCTACGAGCTCTACGCTTGGAAGACTTGCGAATTCCCCCTGCTTATTCAAAAACTTTCAAGGTCCACCTCATGGTATCCAATCTGAAAGAGATAAGTTGAACAAGTATGGTCGTCCTCTATTGGGATGTACTATTAAACCAAAATTGGGATTATCCGCAAAAAACTACGGTAGAGCATGTTATGAATGTTTACGTGGTGGACTTGATTTTACCAAAGATGATGAAAATGTAAACTCACAACCATTTATGCGTTGGAGAGATCGTTTCTTGTTCTGTGCCGAAGCAATTTATAAATCACAGGCCGAAACAGGTGAAATCAAAGGCCATTACTTGAATGCTACTGCAGCTACATCTGAAGAAATGATCAAAAGAGCAGTATTTGCTAGAGAATTGGGAGTTCCTATTATCATGCATGATTACTTAACCGGAGGATTCACTGCAAATACCAGTTTGGCTTTCTATTGTCGTGATAATGGTCTACTTCTTCACATCCACCGCGCAATGCATGCAGTTATTGATAGACAGAAAAATCACGGTATGCATTTCCGTGTACTAGCTAAAGCATTACGTATGTCTGGTGGAGATCATGTTCACGCTGGTACAGTAGTAGGTAAGCTGGAAGGGGAGCGTGAGCTGACTTTAGGTTTTGTTGATTTATTACGTGATGATTATATTGAAAAAGATCGTTCTCGCGGTATCTTTTTCACCCAAGATTGGGTCTCTATGCCAGGTGTTATACCTGTAGCTTCAGGGGTATCCATGTTTGGCATATGCCTGCTTTGACCGAAATCTTTGGAGATGATTCTGTACTTCAATTTGGTGGAGGAACCTTAGGGCACCCTTGGGGAAATGCACCTGGCGCAGTAGCTAACAGGGTGGCTTTTAGAAGCGTGCGTACAAAGCTCGTAATGAAGGACGCGATCTTGCTCGTGAAGGTAACGAGATTATTCGAGCAGCAGCTAAATGGAGTCCTGAACTAGCCGCAGCTTGTGAAGTATGGAAAGCAATCAAATTTGAATTCGCGCCGGTAGATATACCAGATCAAACGTAATAGAGAGATAAAAAAACACACAAAATTCAATTCAGTACGTTCTACCATATTTCAGTAAGTTTTACTAAGAATTGATTGCAATTCAACTCGGCCCAATCTTTTCCTAAAAAAAGGATTGAGCCGACTCAAATACGGATTTCAGGGGGCATGTACTATGGCTCAGTCAATCCTATTTTCAATAGGAAAAGAAGGCCCAACTCCAGAATAAGAGCCTTGAGTTCCTCCACCCTT
>JAMFTS010005323.1:0-27762 GCA_028095005.1 Rhynchospora pubera | reverse complement strand
GCTCACGTGTACAAGTGGTAACCCATGCCTTGCTAATAAATACATTCTTCAAAGTAAATGAATAAGCATTATTCCGAATAAGGTTTATTCGGGATGAAACCAAACGCACCCGGAATAAGCCCTATTCGGAATAAGGGCTTATTCAACCCCTTATTCTAATTCCATCAATATTGATGGAATTAGAATAAGGGGTTGAATAAGCCCTTATTCCGAATAGGGCTTATTCCGGGTGCGTTTGGTTTCATCCCGAATAAGCCTTATTCGGAATAAGGCTTATTCAACTTGATACCAAACACACCTCTTGAGTTGAAAGAAAACCCAGCGACAAGAAAATTGATACACAAATAATTTAGTTTTGTTTGACAAATAATAGATCTCAGCAAACAATTTCAACTCCTTCTGAGCGTTCAGATATAGAGGTTGTAAATTATGCAAGCAACTTATTTTTATTTATTTATTTATTGAAAGCTATGCAAGCAACTTGCAGGACCCTATTTATTATCAAATGAAAGAGAGAGAACGAGAGAAGCTTTGTTTTACTTGCTAAAACGGCCCAACATGTATCAAAACTTAGGGCCGAGCCATTTTCGTTGGGTGAGGAGAGGGTGCGTAGAAGAGAGAGGGAGCGTATTCATGTTGGGTGAGGAGAGGGGAGTGCTTCGCTGGGTGAGGCGAGGTGAGCGTTTTGCTGGATGAGGAGAGGAGAGCATTTCGCTAGAGGGAGCGATGACAACGATGGTAGAATGAAAGATGGCACTAATTAATTTCCTTTCTAACATTCTGGAGGAACCGTCACTAAAATTTTAATTTGATACGCTCCGTATAGGTATATGATACCATTATTTGAAAACTTCCGAACATATATATTTATGGTTTTGTGCAACGGCATAATCACGTGTAAATTCCAACAAATTTTGAAACAAAATATTAAGCAAATTTTACTAGGCCCATAATTGTAACATCACAAATTTCCTAATCTAACCCCTTGACTATAACCACTCTTACATCTCTTGGCACCAACTCCTAAGATCCGATAACAATCTAGCTAGACTAGGGTTAGAAAACAAATAAGTTACCTTACAACATCAAGATTTTAATAAAGAAACCCACTATCAGCAGCACCTAATTTACAACCTCACCCCAAGGTTAGCATCAGAGACCATAAGTACATATAAGGCAAAGAAAGGGTTTTTCTTTAGATGATCATAGAAGGCCCGTAGCAGGAATAGAAGACGGATAGAAGCTACTGTGGGGAATGTTATTATCTGCAGCTGTAGGTACGAGATTGGTACCTGCATTGGGTTCTAATAGGTGGACTAAAGCGAGAAATATCTCCATCCTTGTAACATCCTTATTTGCCTGTGTTATGCAAAAATTAATTAGATTTAGCAATAAAGATCAATCTTTGGTCAAGATAGTTCATTAATAGTTGATAGTTGTGATTTGGGCAGTTGGGCTGTCTCTCTCTCCCCCTTCCCTGTCAAGCAGAAATTAAAAAGGTACCTCAACAGCAAAGCGGGCCCAAACTTTATCTTTGCGAACCTCCATAACCCCCTTCAAAATTGTCAGACCAAGTCCTCTTATCTGATCTGCTATCTCCAAAAATATACCTCTCTCCTTACATAGCATCTGTACAAATATAACCACAGAAGATTAATCAATATTTAAATTAACAAATCTGAACAGATGACACAGTAAAAAATTTGCATAGATAGTGTACCTCCACGAGCATCTGGCGAGGGGAGCTGAGATCTTCTACAATTATGGGGCATGTCATTGACTGTGTGCCAACTTCAAATGCCCATGTCGCACCCCCTTCATAGTTATCTTTAAGTAAAAGTCCCCCTTCCTTGCTACTTATCTGCATTAAATACGACAACATCTTGATAAATTTCCACAAATAAAGAAAAAGTGTCCCTCATGTTTAATACCATGCTATTTTAGGGACAGGTTGGTGCCCATCACCATACAGTCCTGACTAGAAACCAAATCATGTGTAGCGCAACACACCGCATAGCGCGCATATGGACAAAATATTTCGTGCACTGTCGTGCAAATGAGTATGCTCATACTGTATAAATTTTTTGTCCGTATGTGCGCTACAAGGTGTGTAGCGCGACACCGGATAAGAATTCTCCTGACTACTGGACCATGAACATACACACAAAATCCACTCTTGGTCTTTGGTCATTGATACATAATGGTGCAGTTGGCATTTTCTTCAACTAGAAAAAATTTACAAAAATAAAGCCAAATACACAAAAAAATGTAATAAGATATATATCAAATTTCTTTTCTGAAAGTAAGCTCAAATATCCAATTTAATATAATATAAGGAACTTCATCAAAAATGGGATAAAACTAGGTACCTTTGGTTCACCTGCTTCTTTCAACTTATCTGCATGCTTAGCCACGCTTTGCAGGAAAAGCATATGCTTTATAGTCTTCTCCAACAAAGCATCTATGCTACACTGTTCATATGATCACCAGAAAACAAAAACCAAGTGTCACCAATCAGAATAAATGCAAATTCATTTCTGCATGGGCCATTTCAGTTTTGCAAATTAAACTTTCTCTATATAACATGCATTAGTATTAAGACCTTGCCAAACAAATTCAATTGGACATACCTTTTCCCCATTAGGGACAATTTCACGAAGCTCCTTGATGCGATCTTGAATTAGTTGCCGATCTTTGGGCCTGGGTCGTGGGTTCTCACCCGGCCGTGGTCTCTTTCGACCTGCTTTACCCAATTCATCTCCTCTCTTACTATCTGGCCCAATAACACCACCTCCATTTTCAACCCAAAGACTAACTTGCGATTTGTAATCCAAGTTTCTATTGTCGCTACTCTCACACCTTTCGCTCTTGATCGAATTCGATTCAGGCATTGATTTAACTTTCGTGGTGGGACAATCGAATCCACCAGAGCCATACGAACTGGTCGCTCCAGTAAAAGATGAACTAGCTGTACTTGCATTTACCACTATGCCCTTGCCACGTGTACTCAAATTTGAAACTATGGCATCTAATAGCTGGTCCGGGTCAGTTTCTGACAATAACCCACCGAAGGATACATCATCATGATTTGAGTTACTGACAGTGGGACCCGCACCATTATCAGGTAAAGCTGATGACAAGCCATCTCTGGTTGTATAAATTGCATCTGATCTTCCATGCAGGCCCCTCGCTCTGTGCTCAAGACCCAGTATATCAAATAGGTCATTCCCTTCATTCTTCAAAGTAGGGCACAGCAGATCCTCTTGCTTTAAATTTTCAGTAATTGACATTTCACGAAATTTTTCATTGACGGATTTGCATTTGAAATCTTCAGAACTTGGAAACAGTAGCTGTTTCTCTATCTGCTTCAAATTTGTATAGAACAGGTCTGAATTTAAAGCTGAATTTAGATCAGGTTGTAATGGAAGTTCACCACACAGCCTTTGGTTGGGTTGGGTTCCATGAAGCAAGAACCTTCCAGAGTCTTCTAAAATCGTACTACATCCCAGTTGTGAGACAAACATGCACCTTAATTGGCTTATAAAATCAATATCCTCCATCACCTACAAATAATTATTGTTATTTTTTGAAAAGCAATAGTTGTTTACAATATGTAATATGACTGGAATTAGTACTATATTCCAATTTCCAAGTCTCCTGGCAGCAGCTTTGTGTGAACTCAAATTTATTAGTTGAGCTGTCAATGGTCCTTACCATTCTGACATGACATAATGTAAACAGAGATGTAACTTTGAAGGCCACCAGTGTTAAAAAATGTTTTTAAATGATACTCCTGCAAAAACTGTTTTTCATTTGAAATGAACAATAATAAGCAAATGAGACTGTACCATATTTACAGAGCCTAGCTGTAGAACACCATGTGGAAGCACAGGAACAACGGCAACAGTCTGCTTCCGCAATAAACAGTTTTTAGATAAAAAGGTAAAAGAAGATTCCTAAAGAATGATCATTTTACAAAATCAGAAAAACTGCAAACCTGAACTCCAGCCCAAAATTGTTGCTTCATCTCTGATAATGCCTAAAATACAAAAAATTGTTGGAAGAGTTTATGTTAATCAATTGTTTCTATTATAAATAGAACTACGATGAGTCGTTCAATTGCTTCTTTGCAAAGCATATGAATCTTGATATGCGTCATGATTCACACAGTACATGACATAAACATCAAGGAGCTCCAAATAGCAAAAATCACATGCTTTGCAAAGTTCCACACCAGAGATCCAACTGAAATTTACCTTATTTAAAATAGAAGAGAAGAGATCCTTTATTGAACATTTATATATATCACATTGGAAATGGAAACATTGTGCTAACCTTAGAAATTGACACATAATCACTAAGGTTATCCTGAAGAACCCACAGATGATTCCCAGTTAGAGCCGCATGACCAATTATCCTACAAAGAGGTTACAAATTTAGAACTACGACACCACAAAAATACAGAATTTGACTAGTACAAGAGTTAATACGACCAAACTAAAGCACAGAGAAGCATACATACCCTTCTCCAAGAACATGGACCTGGTGCACCATTAACTTATAAACAAGGGTATTTAGTCTGTCATCTGATCGAGCAGCTACCAACTCAATTGAGTGACCTTCTCTTGGATTTCGTTGTGCCACCTTTTCCTTCAATAGTAAATCCATTGCCTCAAAACCTGATATGGCCGGTATACCTGCTGTTCTTTCACAGTAGCCTTCTCCCCATACCAATTGCCTAAACATTCAACAAGTAGTAAACAAAATTTAAAGATTGACCTAAATTGAAAAGGCACACTATAATGACAGATTGCCAATTTGATACTGACATTTGGTGTAAACAATTAATTCGAGCAGGATTCACTCCCCCTAGTCCCCTACAGTGTTGGTAATGGCACCATGTGCTATTGGGTCTTCGAATGGGCCTCAACCCCTGACTCACAACCCAAAAGAGAGCCGCATGGGGGACCTTCGTGTCTGCGAGTCAATTGCACATGGTGCCATGGCAAACTATGGCAGAAGATAGGAGACTAATTCAACCAAACCCTGATTGTGTAAACTCCACAAGAGTAACCTTTAAGTTTCATTGAGAAGGTAAAATTAAAAGATAACCAGAGATTCCATCAATCTTAACCAGCTTTTGATGGTAGCTTCAAGCAATAAAGATATCCCAATCCAAAAACTTTAGATTATATATTTAAAAATTGTTATCAAACTGAAAAAAGAATAAGAATTAGAATCCTAAGAAAGTTCCAAATCCAACATTGAATTGCCAAAGCCAAATAGAATAAATACATTCTTTAAAAATTAAAATTACTACTAATATCCACTAGAAGGAATTCAAGAGCTGAAAGGAATCAGATAACTGGACCTCCCACTGGGTATGCAAATGGAATAAAGCATCTAGTATTATTGCAATCATAGTGCTCTCATGAAATTCACAAGGAATAAAAGAATACAGATACAATATATATTCCTTATAAAAGAATACAGATACAACAAATTCCTTAAAGTTAGTGAATATAGAAAAGGTGAAGGTATATAATTAGATTGAATCAGAATTTAGTAAACTTCCCAAAGGTTCCAAATTCCAAGCTTACATTTTGGAACAGAAAACCCAAATCTAACCCAAGTTAACATGGACAGCTTAAAGCCTAAAACCCAGTACACAGCCTTAAATTTACTCACTGTTGATTTGCCATTAATGAACAAGGAAAAAAACAAGGAAGAAAACTTTAAATAGTTATAGAAAGGAACAAAGTAATAAATGTCATTAATGCAACAGGCAACAAGCAACAGCCAAACCCAAACAAAACCGTAGCTATCAGTACCTTTTCTCAGAAAATCACAGTGCATCAAAAGGCATCGAATATATGCCCTTAATAAATCCCACCAGTATCCACTCCCACTACCCCAAACAAAACCTTAACAAAAGAAGATCGAAATGGACACTTCACACTTACATTTGGTGGTTAATGCCTCGGATCGCTTTCCAAAACACAGCGTAACTCCATCCGATCTCTACACATACTCGCCTGAGCGATTCTCTAAGCTCGCTTCCCATTGATTTTTGCCTCAGCCTCTGATATAGGGTTAAGCTTTCTTCACCAGGTTCGACAGAGATTTCAGAGAAAAATTTCTCTGCTCTAGTGTGAAGTACAGTGCGGAGCCTCCTAGAGAGAGAAAACGGCTTAACGGGTCGGGTTTGGCGCCGCCGTACACCGACGCAGCATCAAGTGAAGCTCAGAGAAGAGAGAGAGAGAGAGAGGAAGTGAGAGAAAGCAGCTTAGGAGGGTAGAGAGAGACAGAAGGGCTTTTCTCGGAATAGTGCTGTCATCATCGTTCGCTAGACAGGGGTAAAATGGGGATATTGAAGTGATGAGAGAGAGAGAATTGGCTTTGTCCTCTCTGAGAAACTATCACTTCAGGTGAAATATTTCTCCTGCGCCTGGATCATCCGTACATTATTTAAAGGAGCAGATTGCAATTGCATTAATATTTACTGCTACTGTTATTTTCCTGTGCACCAGGAGCAGGAATTCTTCTTTTTTCTAACAGGTGGGAACTGTTGTGGTGCTCCACGGGAGAAGCATAACATCGGAAGTGGGTGATGCCGATGTGAACCGTCCGATTCGTTGGAAAAGCATCCTAACGAACCTGACTAATCCATAATATTTACATCACTGCCACCTCATTTGTCGGCTTATGTCTGTGGGGAGTTAAGGGTCGGAAAACAATGAGGCTTCCATTTCGGATATATTTACTAGATAGCCACTGAAGTTGGGAGAAAAGGTGGCTTTTTGTAATTAAATAATAATTTATGCGTCTATTCTTTTCACGAAACAGTACGAGTTTTTTATGGAGCTAATACGGAGAATTTACGTCTTGGATCCGGTCTATACCGGATTCGCTGTTGCGCTACACCGCGTGTCGCGCACTACGAGCCGTCTGATCTTGATCGGACGGTTCACTTTTTACGGGCCTACCAATCTAGGTTACATGCACGGGGCTCCCTTGTCCATTGGATCTTAATCGAACGGCCAGCATACCGCGCGACACGCTGTGTCTCGCGGCAGCGAATCTCAATTTCCGGTCTATACACTGGGGACCAAACAAATAGGTTTACTGACACGTGGGCCCCACTGTTGAATGGATGGAAATGACGCGATGTCCGAGTAGAACAGGTCTCTTTAATAAACTTTCTATCATACGTAAGGCTGACAGCGCCAGAGTTTGTCGCTCTATCTGTTCATTTGCTGGATTAACTAAAAATGGACGAAAGTTTTAGGGTCTATTTAATAAAGATTAACTGTCTTTTCTTTTTAGGTAGCTTGTAAGTTGGAATGCTGCTCAGTTTTTTAACCAAGGAGATGGAAGTAGAGATAACGATTGGACTTTGGAGGGGAGTAGGCGTATTTGATAGGTATTTGTTTGACAGAGATACCATACCAATACGAATCAAAGAATCTTTATAATAAAAATCCCAAGTAAAAGATTCTTTATAATAAAAAAGCAAGTGTTTTTCCTCAAATAATGCGCTTTATACTTAGCAGGTCGTTGCATTTATATACTTTGGTCTCATTAAAAATATAAATAACAAAATTAGAAAGTAATATGACGGAATATTAAGTACAAAGAAAAAACTAGCTGCACGGGACCGTTTTAATCTACTGTTAACAATATATTAACTAAGAAAACACTTGTCTAACGAGATGTATAATTAACTTTATATGGAAATTCTTGATAATTCATATTAGAGTTTTGACTAAGACTGATTCGTGAATCGTGCTTAGTTTGCAAGCAGAAGGCTTTGTTGTTAGTTAGTTAGTTAGTTAATTTTATTTTTTAATATAATATGATTTAACAATTATTATTAAACTTTATGGAACATAAAAACAAAGAGAACTTTTTTCATAGATGAGATTTTTTATGTTAAAATCCAAACCATTTATTTAGAATGATGGACGATTATGATTGTTAAAATTTATTACTATAACTTAATTTTCATAATAATAATAATAAATTTAATATTAATAAATAGTTATTATTTTGTGGCTCTTATATAGTTATAATATAATTAATATTATGATTAATAATAAGAGGATTGCTATAATGCTATGCATAGCACGGATGTCTTTCGTGCTACGGATTCGTTCTTGCATTTCATGCTTCAAACAACTGATCCAAACCGTTCATTATCTTCTTCATATTGAAATCTCATTAGAAACTAAATTTTACATTTTTTTAAAAAAAAATTACTATTTTTATCAGATTTTTTAAAATGCTTAATCTAATAAATTCTGGACCCTTCAATAATAGTGATTTTTAAAAAAATCTGAGAAAATAGTACAAAAATTTAAAAAATGTAAAATTTGGTTTCTAATAAGATTTCAATATGTAGAAGATAATGAACGGTTTGAATCGGTTGTTTGAAGTATGAAATGCAAGAACGAATCCGTAGCACGAATGGCATCCGTGCTATGCATAGTATTTTAGCAATCCTCTTAATGATAATTATAAATATTAATTATTATTATTATATTAAAATTATGATTACTAATACAAATAATAATTAAATAATAACTTAAGACATCACTAGTTATATCCTTCTACTTATTCCGCAATCAAACACGGATTACATAACTTGGCATAATTATTTATGCTACATAAATTATTTCTCCACCTATTACACAACCTAACACCTTCAAAAACACCGAGTAAATGATTTGGAAGTGATACAAAGAAAGAAGCGGTAAGAGTGGAGTAAGAAAAAGGTAAAATTATCATAAAAAAAATATATAGCACTATAGTTTAAGTGAAAAATCGTAAGTTCGAAATTCGACTGGGATTTCTTTATGAATATTTATTTTTAAAGTGAATTAGGAGAAATGGCCCTAATTTTCTTAAAAAAAGGTAAAATTTAAAGTGTGACATACTATTATGAATTTTAAATACCAACCTTATTTTTTATAATTAAAAAAGACATGATATAAAATGTATATTTTAAATTATATTTTTAGTGTCATCTCCTAGATATCTTGGACATAATATTGTTTTCATATTAAAAGTTTAAAACAATGTGTTTGGATTGTTCACGAACAAGGGATGAATAAAGGCCCACAAACAAAATCAGTTCGTGAAAATCGAAAAATTAGGAACGAGGGAAGAAGTTCACGAACAATCTAGTTTGTGAGTTGTTTGGTTCACGTGAACAGCTTGTTCGTGAGCACATCCAAAGACAGAGAACAAAATCTCAAGATTCATAGTAGAGGAGAAGAAGGAAAACTAAAGACCGTATCCAGGATGCAGCACAGATCGAATTCTGGCGTTGCTAGTAGGGATGTCAATGGGTACGATACGGTAGAAGGTATTTTCATACCCGTACCCATTAAAATTTTCTTTACCCGTGTCCGTTAAAAAATAGTTTTACCCGTACCTGTTAAGGATTAACGGTACGGATACGGTAAAGGTAAAAAATGGATATAATAACAATAAAATCTGTACACTCTGTATTGATAAATTATATCAATAAGTATATTAATAAAGTGCAACAATGATAACGAATATTTTAGGTTTTTATTTTTTTTATTTTTTCTACACTGAATGGAAAGAATTATAGATCTTAAATAAATTCTAACAATATTTTTTTACCAATCATGCAATATAAGATGTCATATGTATCATGTAATTGTATCTTTTTAATTGTAGCAATTACCCGTTATGAAAACGGTACGAAATAGTTTTTACCCGTACCCGTACCCTTACCCGTTAAATTAACGAAAAAATTTCCTTATCCATACTCGTACCTGTTAACTTATAACGAAAATAAAACTTTACCTATATCCGTCTTATACGGTACGGTACAGGTTGAGTAAACGAATAAACGGATTTTATTGACAGCCTTAGTTGCTAGCTAGAAAGGCAGGGTGTCCGTGTCGTGGGAGTCCCGATTAGACGCACCAAAATGACCCAGCGCTTCCCAAGTGTCGTCATAACTCGTAACTTGCGTTATGAATCTACGATGAGTTTATTCTCACCGTTCCTATGCACTTAGGCCATGTTTGGTAGAGGATTAAAGATGGAGTAACTCATTTAATCCACTTTTACTTCTCCAAATATGATTTAAATTTGGTGGAGTAGTGTGGAGTAAGGAGGAGAAAATTACTCCACCATTTTAGATGAAGTAAAGTTACTCCATAAAATTAAGAGATAGTTTTCATTTTTATTTACTCTTACTCTATATTACTTCTCCTTAAACTACTCTACGATTTACTCCTCTGCCAAACATGACTTTAACTAATTTAGCCATGTTGCAGTACTAGACTACTAGTGTACTAAGTGGGAACCCTCACGCGCCGCTTCAAGATATGGAGGTTTAAAACATGTGAATCACGGTGTATTATTGCAGTTGATCCCTGCTATCGGCACAGTGTAGTACTACAGTAATATGAGAAAGAAAATTAGCCAATGGAAACGTCGGAAAGTAGGACTAATGCTGTCCGTTGTGATTTATTATACAAATTAACAACAGAATTAAGTCAATTTTGTGGCTAATTTTTTTAGATGAAATTATTTTGGGGAAAAAAACGTCATGAACAATTGTAATTAATTTGAGCAAATATGACTCAATATGCTAAGAAAGCTGGTCCATATTAAAAAGTCCCAACGAAAATAACCATCAAGGCAACAAAATATTTGACAAAGACCCACATGGGAAAAATTGATTTGAATTAATTATGGTTACCTACCTCTCTGGCGTATAGTCGATGACTCAATTTATAGTATTAGTGGTCTTTTTTTTTTCTTTAAATTTATAGTATTAGTAGTCTATGTTACCTGAAGTAAATCTAAAATAGATACTACAATTTCTTGAAAGACTATAAATAATTTGATTGATGCAAATAGTTATTTTTTATCGAATAGTTTATGATGAATCAATAAACGATCTTTGATGAGATTAGACTCAAATTTTCCGAGGAAATAATCTTAATTAATTTTCTTATAGATAGAGATCAGTTAAGCATGCTTAATGGTTACCAACTAGCCAATATTAGGTTCTCTATCGTTTTGGACAACTGGTATGAATATTCGGTTAAAAAAAATAACGACTTTGACAACATGCATATAACTTAGTCTAGTTACTCCTTATTTATTTAGTTACTTTTGTCTGGAAACTCAAAATATTTTTAATCCTGACCCAAATAACTAATCGTATATATCCAGTAACTAACTAAAATATAAATAGTCTAGTTACTCTTATTTATTTAGTTACTTTTGCCTGGAAACTCAAAATGTTTTTACCGCTAATTAAATGTTTTTAAACCTGACACAAATAACTAATCATATATATCCAATAACTAACTAAAATATAATTTCAATCATGCACTGCAAAAAGAAATGATTTAAGAAGATACAAAACGGATAGATAATACCTGTAAATTTGGTAACAAGATTTATGCTAGTAATTTTGATGACATAATATGTTTTTCCCGGAAAAAAAAAACAGATCTGATAATTGCAATCAAAGAGTTAAACAATTAAGTAATCATTTACTATAAATGGTAAGAGCGTTAATTAACTTTATCTAAATAAGAAAAACTTTTTTCCCTTTCTTTTTCTAGCGCATTATTTCTTTCGTTTTCTCGACACAACGCACCTCTCTCCCTTTCTCTCCCCTCCCGGCTCCCGCGCACCTCCTCCTCCTCCTCCCTATGCATTTATTGCCTTTATCTGCGCCTTCTCCCTCCTTTTCTTCCCGCGAACCTCTCTCCCCTTCCTTCCCTCCTACAAGGCTACACCTCTTTTTCCCTTTCCCATGCACAACTCTTTCCTTTTCTGCACCTCTTTCTTCCTCTTTTTCCCATGTCTCTACTCTAATTCCGTATTTAATGTCATAGTTTTCTATTTTTCAGCGCTCCTAACGTATGGCGGAGAAAGGAAGATAGGGAGAGATAAAAGAGTCATCAAGAGAGAGAAGAAAAATGAGAATATGACATGACATATTAATGGAGAGAATAAGGATGTGAAAGAAGGATGAGGAGATCGGAGACAGAAAGAATGGAGTGAGTGTCTAATTGTCAGATTGATCAAAATAATTTTCTTTTACAAATGATAACCGCCATCTCTTGTCATCACTAAACACAAAATAAACACATAAAATAGATAAGAAAAACATATATATGATCAAAGCGAACACTTACAAACAAATAAGTGTTGTCATCTCTTGTTTAGATTTTTATATGCATATTCAACTTATATTTATTGAACTTATATGCATAAGAGAGAGCAAAACTGCAGACAACAATCAATTTTCATTTCCTTTTCTCCAAAAAGAAAAATATAATAATAATAAAAATAAAACTGGACTCAGCCCAAAACTCCGTCGGAATCTCTGGTTCAAAATAGTATACCTCTGTTTCCTTTATCAGTATCTTACCTGAGTTCTGGTTTCAGCTCCAAAACCGAGTCAGACGACTCAGACCCAGAAACTAGAGTAACCAGACCAGCACCAGCGGCACTCTTCTTTCCTGGCGATGGATAGAGATCCTCTTTCTTCCTCTCAACCAGCGGAGCTTGAGCTTGAGCTTCTCCACGTGTTCTGGCACGAAGGTATGCTGGACCACAACACGGGTTCCGGAGTTTTCGACACGGGCTTCGACCCGGGTTTCCTCGAGGTGCTCGATAAGCACCCAGAGAATGCTGATCGGGTGCGCAACATGGTATCCATACTCCGTAAAGGTCCCATCTCTCGCTTTCTGACGTGGCACTCTGGACGCCCCGCTCACGCGTCTGAGCTCCTCTCCTTCCACTCTCCTGGTACACTCCATGACACAAACTTAAGCGTTCACAAGTTGTTGACCTTGCTTAATTGAACAGTTAATTTTACTAGCGCTACTTCAAAAAGATATAATTTTGTACATTTGCTTTGTCTAATTACAAAATTAGTAACTGTCATATGGAGATGCTGAGAATAGTTTCCATTAATTCTCACAGTCAGAGACATTTCATCGAACGCTTGATGTGCACATCCAATTTCACAAACTAATGAAGTCACTTTACTCTTAAATTCACATAATAAATGCATTGTTTTAGTTAGTTGAATATGAATATGTATGCAGACCAGAACATATGTCCTGCATATAATATCAAACATTTGATTCGCATTCCTAACAATATAGTTTATTATATGCATACAGGGGTTAACACATGCTTTTCTGTTAATCAGAATACATAGAGAGCTTAATACAAGCTAATGCAAGAGGAAGCACAGAACTCTGTGCTGGCACATTCTTGAATCCCGGTTCATGGGGCGTGGCACTTCTGGCAGCAGGGTCCACGATGTCAGCCATGGATCATATCCTCTCTGGCCGAGCAAATATGGCATATTCCCTGGTTAGACCGCCAGGTCATCATGCTCAACCTACATGTGCAGATGGCTATTGCTTCCTTAATAATGCTGGCCTGGCAGTAAAACATGCATTAAAAGCTGGTGTTAAGAGAATTGTAACGATTGACATAGATGTCCATTATGGCAATGGTACAGCTGAGGGGTTTTATGATACAAATGATGTGTTAACTGTTTCATTGCATATGAACCACGGGTCATGGGGGCCATCACACCCGCAAAGTGGTTCAATTGATGAGTTGGGAGAGGGGAGTGGGTACGGATATAACCTGAATATACCCTTACCAAATGGAAGTGGGGATGAGGGTTACCAGTACGCCTTTGATGAGTTGGTTGTGCCAGCAGTGCACCAGTACAAGCCAGAGATAATTGTTTTTATTATTGGACAAGATTCTAGCATGGTTAGTAAAGTTTTTGTTTCTTCAAATATATTTTCTTTATATCCTGCTTACTGATTTTTACATCCCTTCCATCGTTGTTTAAATAAAAGGAATTTTTTTTTCCTTTTTTGTGTACCTCTCTATGACTCTTTGTTGGTTGCTTTTGGGGAGAAAAGAAAAACAGATTAAGGTACATTAGGCATCTCTCATGTTGTGAATGAGAAGATAACAACCTCCATCCTTATTGTCATATATGTTTTATTATGAGAAAAATTTTGTTAAATCATTTGTTATCAATTTGTCATTTTGACAGTTCGACCCCAACGGAAGACAATGTCTGACTATGGATGGGTACAGAAAAATTGGAAAGCTTGTAAGAGATATGGCAGATGAGCACAGTAATGGACGGCTGTTGATAGTTCAAGAGGGAGGTTATCATATTACGTACTCTGCATATTGCCTCCATGCAACAATAGAAGGGGTTTTGAATGTTCCAGAACCTCTACTGGAGGACCCAATTGCAGGTTATCCAGAGGACTCAGGAATTACTCTGAAAGTTGTCGATGCCATCAAGAGGTACTGGAAAGAAACCATCCCTTTTCTCAAAGACATCTAAAAATTGAGAAGTCTCATTTTCTTTTTTTCTATCTGTGCCTTTTTTATGATTTAGCATGTAAATGAACAAAAATGTTAATTGTACTTAATAGATCTCCGTGGGCACAGTGGATTTGGGTTTGTTATGATGCTTCTTTTATATTCAACAAGATAGTTTGCAATTAGATGTTATCATCGTTCCCTTGTTGGCTGCATAACTTTAGGATAGGGGCCAAGCTTAATCTTAATTATGACATACTTTTTAATGTACAAGATGGAAGAATGAAAATTTAAGGACATGAAATTTTAGTCCTAAAATGAACTGGTACTTAAACAGATTTTAGACTTTTGGGTGCTGAATTTGAAATTGATTTAACTTGTCTTACCTTTTAGTTGGTTGTTAATTTTAGGAGACAAAAAAGGCACGCATTGGCGAGGCAAAAAAAAGTTCACCCATCTGAGATGAATGTAATAAAGAAAAAACAATAAAAATATACGAGAAAGTTTAATATGCACTATGGTGCATAGGTCATTCTATGCATTGCAGTCTTTTTTATTGAAATTTTTACAATTCAATAAATCAAATTCAACCAATCTAATCTACATATTGAAATCTCCTAAAAAATCAAATTTTATAATTTTTAAAATTTTATTACTATTTTTTTCGAATATTTTTAAACCTGCCATTTTTGGAAGCAAACCACTATTTATAATATTCAAAAAATGGCAGGTTTTAAAAAAATTGAAAAAAATAGTATAAAATTCTAAAAATTGTAAATTTTGGTTTTTTAGGATATTTCAATATGTAGATTAGGTTGGTTAAATTAGATTTGTCAAATTGTAAAAATTCCGATGAAAAAGACCGCAATGCATAGAATGGCCTATGCACCATGGTGCATATTAAACTTTCTCAAAATATACATCATAACCTCATGTTTTCTACTGTGTGACAAGTAGGCAAGAAAACATCACAGACACCACTCATTCATTTCCTCATCTCTGAAAATAGATCCTGCATGTACCTGAATTCTTCACCATCTCTTGCCACCATAACCAACTGCAAACTCTTTGCCAGATGGCCCGTCAGTTTCATCTCTCTCTACCTCTATCCCTATCTTTCTTTCTGCCATATCTCTTGCATTTAGGCCTTGGTAAAACATTAAGTTTAGCATTTCTGATTTCACCCCAATTGGGACTTCTGCAAAACAAGTGCAATCTCAAGCACTTGTGCGCCTTTAAACTTGACCTCACTACCAAAGGCGGTATAGATCACTCAGCTTTGGTCGTGTTTAATTGACCGATATGCAGGATCCTTCCACAATAAGGCTACTTCCTGTTCAATCTGTTATACACAATGCAGCTGCATATTTACAGTTACATTCTTCTATCACCTCATCAAACTGATATGATTCTGACTTGCCCGACTAGCAGGCACAACTGTAGCCTGTAGGTTCAAATAACTGCTGTGCCTTTCGCCCACTGTAAAAATCTACACTCTCAATTAGGATCCAGTCAGAGTCAGGCACTTTAGTGAAATCCTTGGCTGCTGTACAGGCCAGGGTAATGCCTTTTAAGATTGATGATGGGCCCAACAAAGGAGAGAATTTACACTGTTAAATAGGCTGAGAAATGCATATGGGATCGCAATTTCTGGCTGGGCTAGTAAAATAGCACTAACTTGAGCTGCTTGCCTGCTATTAATCTTTAATTTTCTATTTTCACTTTGGATCATCTTCAAAATTAGAAGAGTGCTTTTTTTAAGAATTGTACAAGTTTTGAACCATCCAACATATCCTTATATTGCATCTTAGATATATCAAACACACGTTTTTTACATTGAAGATGGAGAATAGTAACATTTGAGCTATTAGATTAAGATAATGATGAGAATAATAACAGTTGAGCATTGATATTACAAAATCACTGATTCAGTTGGTGAAGGCATGACAAGAGAGATTTATGCCAGTATATCGGGAACTTGTAATTTCGATGTCATTTAGAGTTTATAGTGGGGTTAAAAGTCTTATTGCTGACAATAAAGGGAGAAAAGCTTTCATGTTTATTTTTTTTTTCTGTGGATTTGATATGAATTGTTTTTTGTAAATAATTAGAAAATCATGATAAATAATGAAATAGCAAGTTGAATTGTAATTTGGCATTGTTGTTGGCTTTATCCTTTGAAAGTTCTGGCGGGCTCTACCTTTTCGTTGAAAAATGGAACGGAATAGAAGCTATATTGTACAGATGGTGTACCTCCTCAGGTTGTCCTCTTTCGTTTAGTTTCTATCTTTTAATCTTAGAAGTAAGTGTGTGCATGGATCGATGCGTGACGAAAGCAAAGTTTGGACAATGAACCTTGTAAGTGTGACTCATTATGATACCAAGCACCGTGAAGCTTTAAATATTTATCGGTGGTTTTATAACCAGAGGCGGAACCTCGGTTTTGTCCCACGGGTCCAATTCAATGGTTTGGTACAGTACATCTAGTCAGCACTTAGCAACACCATGCTACTTGAATCTTTTTCCTTTTTTTTTTAAAAAAAAAATAAGGCTTTTTAAAGTCCGTTTCATTACAATGAATATTAAATGGTACTTGAATCCTGAACTCCTGATCAGTCTTTATTTACTCAAACTACATGGGTTGTTCTTTTTTTTTTAAGGGTAAATTTTTTCGAATGTCACTAAAATTTGTACACAGTCCAATTTTAGTCACTAAAGTTTAATTTGTCCTTCCGGAATCACTAAACTTTGATTTTGTCCAATATTAGTCATTCCGTCATCATTCCATCCATTTCCGTCTAATTTATTAACTTGGGTTCAAATTGGAGATCGGAATCAAACATAACTTCTCCTTCATCTTCTCCAAAGCGTCTCTTTTTAATGAGGCTGCCTCCATTAATTCATCTCTCTCTTAAACCTAACTCCTCCGCTTCTCCTTGGCAATCCCTACCTCCAACCCTATCAAGCCTTACCTTTTACTCCTCTCTACCATCCTTGGCATCTCTACTCACCAGCGTCTAGATCCAGCATGTATCGATAACTGTTGCAAGCATGGAGTTTATTTCCTGAGCACTTTTACAAGTTATAACATTTATTATTGGTAAAGATTGACCATATCCCAGCATGTAATAATTGCTTACTAGCATTTGGCTCCTGAATTTATGCCTACTGCTAAATATATCCTGAATTTGGTTATAAATTGCAAATGTTAAGTTATAACATTTTTTTTTCCTTTTTCCCTTCATTGTAAATATATTAATTCCTATATTTTTCGTTGTCCTTTATCATATGTGCTTTAATTATAAAAATGGAAATATTGATCATGCGCCAATATGTACATGTATTTCCTTTCTAGCACAAAGAGTCAAAGACATTAAACCAAATTTTGAACTTTTCATATATTCCTCCTGCTGTACCTTTAAGATTCACCATGCAAATCATGGTAATGTCCATATTTCTAGCACAATCTTTCCTATTAACAAAAATTGTTAACATACGGTGAAATTTTTTTTAAGTACTTACATAGAAAATAAAAGAATAGAGGAACTAGGTAAAAGATAGAAAAGTGCTGGTATGAATTTTTTTACTATCAAATAAAATATCACGAATTGCCTAGTTGAAATAAGGAGCAACGTGCAATGAATTATGCAAAATGCTGATCTCGAGGCTGCTTCAAAAGTTCACATGATTTGATCTCAACACTGACCCTTAACTTTCACCAAAATAGTCATCGCCAGTATCCCATTTTGTCAACGACATAGTAAGGTTCAAGAGTTGAAGGAGAGATTGAAACTATCGAAGAGAGAGAGAGAGATTGTGAGAGTTCAAGGAGGTCGAATTTGATAGATAGAGATTGAGAGTGTTGTGGGAGGTAGGGTTGAAGAGTCGGAGGAGATGGACAGAGTATTTTGAGAGAGAGAGAGAGAGAGAGAGAGTCAGACAGAGGGAGGGTTCAAGAGAGACGGAGGAGGTACTAAAAGAGCAGTACAATTTGATTCACATATCCATTTTTGTACCCCAATGTAATAAATTAGACGGAATTAGATGGAATACTAACCGAATGATTAAAATTGGACAAAATCAAAGTTTAGTGGTTATGGAAAGACAAATTAAAGTTCAGTGACTAAAACTGGACTATGTACAAACTTTAGTGACCTCCGAAAAAATTTACCCTTTTTTTAACGTTTCAGATTTATAGGTTAATTAGTTATTAGGTTTTGATATTGAGTTAGAAACAAATTATTTTGATCTCTTCGTGGTAACACGATACAGATCCGTGTTGGTGTGGCGTGTTAAAACTGTGTCGTATTAGCATTTTTAGAAAAATGACAAGGTTTAACATGACACGGTTCAACACGGTACGATTTGACACGACACAGTTATAACACGATACAACATTTGAGACGACACAGTTATAACACGATACAACACAGCTCCATATATTATTTAAAATTTTAAAGTTCAAAATAAAAAATACTATAGAAATATTAATGCATCACAAAAAAAACTAAGGTTTCACATATTTTTATAATTTTTAAATTTTAAACTTTAACGTAGCACAAAAGTATCAATATATAAGAATTAATAGTGACGGATTATTTGAAATTTCAAGGAAAAGATATCATAAAAAATATATAATTTTCAACCAAGATAATACCAATTAACACCATATGATTCTTATTATTTTTTTAATAATACATTTTATCATGAAATATAAAAAAATAATTCTCATGCAGACAATGAAACTCAAAATTTTAATTCGAATTTTTTAAGATTTTTTTATTTTTAATATTTTTTTTGCAATTTCTTTGAAAAAAAAATAATAAACTTCTAACATGGTTTGACACGATTGACACAACTGTGGCGTGGCGTATTAACACGGAACCAATTGTGTCGTGTCAACACAACACGATTGTAAATATAACCCGTATCAACACGACACGATATGATGCTTAACGCACTTGTATTTGACACGACACACTAGAACACGCTAAGATTGTAATTCACTAAATTGCACATGAGGATCTTTTATTGGGGCCCGAGAAAGATCTCTGCCTCCTCTTGATTTGAAATGTATACGTATAAATAAGGAAATAATGATTAAACAGTTGCAAAACTATTACAACTTAGAAAAAAATAAATTTATGCCATCATAAAAAGCAGTCAATTGGAAATATGTCATTGTTAAATTACTAATAAGATTTATGTCATTATCAAATTGTTAAAATTAGATATTTGCCATTATTTTCCCCTAAAAAAGGTTAAATTCTAAAAATACCATCCCTAAATCTCTCATTAATTTTTAAAATCCCTAAGTTTCCCTTGCTAATAAACCCAAAAAAAAATAGAAGTGTTGTATGAATGACTAAAATGCAAGGGAAAAGAGACACAAGTCCTTCCTGTGTCATTCTTGTCGTTCAGCCCGCTGCTGCTGCTGGATTCCTCTTGCCGAACTTTGCCTACCTCCTACCTCTACTTGTTGTCAACCATAAACCACCGATTTATGGATATGTTAAATTCTAATTGTCTATATTTTTGTTTTCGCCTGCCAGTTTTGTTTCTCTTTAGGTTTAATTCCAAATTGTTTCTAGTGTGGTGACTGGTGAGTCATGTGAGAGTTCATTAGCAGCACTTTGAGATTGGTGCTTTGGGTTTTATGAAGTACGAGACAAATGTGATTTGATTTTTATCAAGTACCACACAAATGAAAGAATTAACATAGTGAATGGACCGTAAACGAATCACCAAAGAATATGAAATGAAAATAATCAAAATATGATTTGGGGTTCGGTTTCTCTCATAAATTAATTAGTGGCCTAAAACTCATTTTTATTAATTTGTAGTGGCATAAAACTAATTTATCATTTAGTGATGATATAAAACTAATTTGTTTTGGATGTGTGCAACAATTTTTTCATGTGTTCTACCTAGCTCATTTTTTTACGGAATGTGCTGGAATTAAATAAAGTAGTTTTGTCTAATTATTTGTGATCAAACGGTTCGTCTAAAAATTTTGAAAATTTAGGAAGTGAAAATAGATATGCCGTTCTGCGTTGTGTATGTCTTTTTAGATTTTTTTGAGCGTGGTCAACTATTTTTTCTAGTGCTTTATTTTCGGTACCTAGCTCAGTTTTTGACGGATTGCGCTGGAATTAAATCAAATAGTTGTTTTGTCTAATTTTTTTTTCTACGAAATGGCTCGTCTAACAATTTTGAAAATTTGAGATGTGAAAATAAACATGCCGTTCTGCACTCTGTATTTTTTTGAAAATTTTTATACGTGTGCAACTATTTTTTTGTGTTTTACTTTTGGAGTAATGCTAGAATCAAACATATAGGATGTCAAACACGGTTCAAATGTCGATTATAAAAATTTCAAACGACCGATCCAAACCGTTGATCTCTATATTAAAATATCTTTGAAAATAAAATTTTATATTTTTTCAAATTTTCTAATTAATTTTTTTAATTTTCAAAATTGGAGGGTTCATAACTTTTTAGATTGAGAATATTCAAAATTTCTAAAAAAATATAAATTTTATAATGTAGAACAATTTGAACAGTTTAGATCGGTCATTTTTAGTTTAAAAAATAAAAATTTTATCATATTGAACAAGTACACGTCTTCTATATATTTGACACTATAACTGGTTCAATTTTTGAGTGATTTGTGTCATTGTATACAGAGGGCGGAGTCTTCAACGGAAATGACGACTCCCCTCCCTGGCAGGGAGTCCCTGCGCCCCAAATAAAATATTTTCTGCATTTATCAGATCCGATTATTAAAGTACAATATTTTGATGAACTCTTTATATAATTCCACTTCCTGAGGAGTGCGGTCTGTCATCACTGTGGAATCTCGCTCTCCTGGACCAACGTTGATTCGCAAAACAAGCAAACCAAAAGAGAATCCCCGAAAGCTCTGGTTATGGCGGAAGGATTCAAGATAGATCAGAGGCATGGCAAGAGCCGTGTCAGGGTTGCTCGCGTCTGGAGGCCCCACAGCGGTGGCCACGTCATGGTGGAGTGGGAGGTCGACGTCAGCCTCTTCTCCGATTGCCTCCCCTCCTACACCTCTGACGACAATTCTTCCATCGTCGCCACTGATTCTATGAAAAACACTGTAATTTCTTTTCTTTCCCCTCCTTAACCCCTCCGTAGTTTCTGATTTTGTTTTATCAGATCCAGTTGTTTACTTTACACGATTGCCAATTGATAGCCTTTCTGGTAAGACCATGATAGTAAGATCTAATGTGATACTTGGTTGTAAAAAAAATTGAAGGTTTATGGGAAAGCAAAGGAGTGCACTGAGGAATTAACTCTGGAGCGATTTGCACTCCTCCTTGCAAGGCATTTCACAACTTACTATCCACAGGTAATTGAAGGATTATAGCTAGATCTTACAAATATGTACTTTTTCGGTCTAGGTAACTCGAACGGAGTGCTAATTTTCTCATATGATTCTCATATGATTCGGTCTGGTACACTCAGGTCCCGAGTCGTACTGGTCTGATAGCTTTCTATTCCTTCTGATTTTATTTTTGTTGATAGAGGTTTCAATGTCCTGGCTCGGTTTCAGTTTTAAATGATTAGATCTCTATTTCTTGTTACAATAGTTTGGCACTACTCTATCCTGAAACAATTCTGCTAATTAAGAATAGTAAAATTGTATGAGAGCTGTAATTGTTATTTGTGGAGATTGGGAAACTCTGTTCTCTGACTTCTCATTTTTTTTTTTCTAGGTGACAGGAGCAATAGTCAGCATAGTTGAAAAACCATGGGAACGTGTTCTTATAGATGGCAAGCCACATTCACATGGTATTTGATTATCTTAAAGACTAGTACTTTGACAACATTTCTCCTTATATGACACGCGTGTAAACTAGTAAAAAGTAATTCTCATCGATTGTTTGGGTATACATTTTGGTTTATTTAAGGATTTAAGCTTGGATCAGAATTGCATACTACTGAGGTTACAATGAAGAAATGTGGAGCAGTGAACATAATTTCAGGACTTAAGAATCTATCTCTGCTAAAAACCACTCAGGTACAATTAGAAAAATACAACATTACATCTTGCCTGTAAGTAATCAAATAATCATTGTACCACCAGCCCATTGTGATTGATTCATTTGGTGTAGATGTACATTATTTATTTTGGAAGAAATGATGAACATATATCTTTTTCAGAATTTATCCTATTAATCGAATGGAAGTAGATTTAATAATGCCCCCAAAATTTTGCAGTCTGGATTTGAAGGTTTTGTAAGGGACAAATATACTCTTTTGCCTGATACAAGGGAAAGAATAGTTGCTACAGAGGTCACATCGTCCTGGAGGTCTGCTAGTTTTTTTGTATTTATGAATTTAATTATTAGTCCTGCATAATATGGAAAATGTAGAATATATCTGTCATGTCATGATATATCTCTTGATTAGATTTTGTTTAATATGAAAATGCAGGTACAAGTTTGCAAATATATCTCAGATACCGCCAGCGCCATTTTGTTTTAGGCAAAGATACAATGAAGTAAAAAAAGTTTTGAGCGATACATTTTTCGGACCGGTTGATACTGGGGTGTACAGCCCATCAGTTCAAAATACGCTTTACCTCATGGCAACAGCAGTTCTGAATAGGTTATTACCTATTATGATGCTCATCATTTTTACTATTGTTATTGTTCATTAGTCATTACTAATCATTTTTTATTATGTAGTTCTAGATTATTTGAAAATTGGAATACAGGAGTTCAGCTTACTGACACAATATCTCTGTTTTTTTCCCCTCAATTATGCTGCTTCTACAAACTGGCCAAAATGATATCTCAGATCTCTTATTTTCCTTGACAATCTTTCATATTATATTTTTATTCTGTTGTTTTTAGGTTTCAAGAAATAGAGTGGGTTCATCTGAGAATGCCAAACCTCCATTTCTTGCCTGTTAATATGTCCAGCAAAGAAAATCCTAATATGGTCAAGGTCAGATTCTTGCTAGTTATTGTATGATTTGTTTCCCTTTTGTATAATAATAGTGTAATTGATTATAAAAAGGGTGCCAATAGTAGTCTGTCAAAGAATATTATTCGCTTGCAGCTCAGTTCTGATTCGTCCATCTAACACCTCAGTTATAAACAAATAGAACTCAAAGCTGCAAAAAATCACTCTCTATCATGAATTTGGTGTGAATCATAAAATGTTTACCAATCTATTTTAATCATGTTGTAGTTCTTCCATGGTTTCTCTTTGTTTCTTCTTTCTATTTTGTTGTAACTCATATTTTTACAATGGAAACAGTTTGCAGATGATGTATATTTGCCAACTAGTGAACCGCATGGAACCATACAAGCTACTATTAGCCGTGCTATGTCAAAGCTGTAAGAGTTCTATCTGTGTATAGCTGCGTTGTTGTTTCAAAAAAATAAAAGTTTCTTTGTTGAAAAGAACAATAAAGGCAGGCAGCTTATGTAGAAACTTGTAATGTAGAAGTTCCCAATAAATGTAAACAGTTTCTTAAATTAACGTCTTTTACAATGTTGAAGTGTCGTCTGAGTTACTTCATTATTTCTTCGAGAAGATATCTGACTCGTTAAGGCAGCTGATTCACGTGGATTGCAATTGATTCGTTGTTCTTTTGAAAAAAACTATTGCAATTGATCTGCTTGTGTTGACTTTGGAAAAAAAAAACCATTTCATAGAAAATTAAGTTTTTTTTTCCCACGATATAATAAGGCCTCTTGATAACCCTCCTTACTTGAATATGCCCACGATATTCCCCATTTGGGCCGTGAATGGCTTCACCTCAAATTATAAAGATAATCTCACATTAATCACATATGCAGGTATGCTCTTTCTTACAGTAAGAAATAGTAGTGTGTTCATCAAGATGAAAAAGAAGATTCAATCATATATATATATATATATATATATAAGTTTGTATAAATAAATCAATGTATAATAAGGACTGAAATGACTTCTCAAAGGGTCTTTGCTTATATTCCTGATATAAAGTTTTCTTTATTTATGTTCAGACCAGTCAGAAAAGTTCAAAGAAAGTACAGTTGATTAATTTAGGGGAACAGTATTTTCAATGTTCCGCATCCTTAGGGTTCATTTCGGAAATCCAGATATGTACACCAAGTCACCAATCAAATAAGGCAGGGTACAAAATCTAATGTCTCATTAACCAACAACCACAAAAGTGAACCTTCTAGAGGCCTCGCAGTAGTTAGCAAGCTCTGATAAAAAAGATGAGGCTGGTCAGAGGTCGTTAATATATGATGGTCACCTTGCTTAATTGAAATGCAAAATTGGTGAAGTAGACAATTACCACCTTCAGTTCACTGGTTTCGGCACATTAGCATTTCATTGATTGAGAGTACATCTTATGATTTCAATCCAACTTGGGTACAAATTAGTTTTGTAAATTAGAGTTGAATACTGTTAAACTAATTATGATTATTTTGAAATACTATTAAGTTGTGAACCTTCAATAGGAAACTCGAGCAAGTAAATAGACAACATGCTCCAGTATAAATTTACATATTCAGCCTTAGAAGGAAAACAAATTTAAACTTTAAAGTCATCATATGTCACACCCTACTGGCCAGAGATTAACAATGTTACCATGAATACATAATCTCTTGTATATCTCCAACGCATTCTTTTTGTTTTCCTTTTCTTATCAACCCAAAGTTATCTATATAGCAGTTGCCATGAAAGATAATGCAAGTGTCAAAACAAAATATATCTTTATTGATTTGTATAGTGAAAAGCTAGATCAACGGATTTCATAATCAGGATGAGCCGCAAATTGGTAAATTAGCATTGCAGGGACCAGGCCTAATCGTAACTTGGTTTGAGCAGGCTCCATCTCTGAACCTAAAATCCACATCCATTGCGCAACGTACAAAGAAAATTCACAGAATGAGAAATATATTCTCAGTATGGGTTTTAGTTCTAGCACCCGAAAGTTTGTACGAAATCCAAGTTCTAGAATTGACACTCGTAAAACAATCATTATAATTATATACCATTAATTTAGAAATTGATTACTGAATGCATAATGCATATTTTACCATACATGGTTTAACAGAATTACTCATAACTTATCCCGTGATCAGGTCAGACGCAAAATTCTTGAATTGGGTTACACCATTTTAGCGATTCAAGTTATCAACAGTTCACCATAAGTATCATGTATTGTCTACTGAATCCGGCTATACGTACAAGACGACTTTTCCTAACGAATATTTGACTATAATTCACCTGAGTCTCAAGTCTCTAGACTCTAACCCACAATTGACATGTCTGGCTTATATGGGACTAAAAGACCGAGTTACCAACTTACCTTACCGAAATCAGATCAGGCGTTAATAGACCAAGTTACCATACCAGTTTTTTTATCAGGGACCAACGGGCCATAATGCTTAATTATGTACTACTAAAACCAAAGTCGTCAGACCTAACATAAATAAAGTTAGAACCTGAACCAAGATATGCATAATCATGTGCTAATGACACAAAGTCAAATTTGACAGAAATCAGGTCAGAACATAAATCAAAATATGCATAATTATAAGCAATTGAAGAAAAAAAAAATCAAAGTTAATAGAAATCAGGTCAGAACAGAAAATAAATATGCACTACTTAATCAGAATAACAGTCACTCAGGTTTCTCATGGCCAGTCAAAAAGAAAGCTTTTTCCTAAAATCGTGGGTCCAACACCCAAGGTAGAGAACATACAAAAGAGAACTCTTATAGCGCTATTGTGCTAGCTAGTAATCCCGGTCGGAGTCGGAGGCCAAGTGGCCAACCAAGCACTAAGGAGTGATACCAAAACAAAACTAAAGTTATGTTATTTAAAATCAGTCTTTTGGTACTCGGTACAAGTAGGGATGATTCCAGACAAAGACAGATTCATCTCGTTCAAGTCAAATTGAAATCGGATTCAACTATAACAAAAGGAGTTCCCAAATTATTTGGTTGGTATATAGTCATCGAATCTTCATGAAATGGAATTTCATCAACATACAGTTATTATATTTGAGGGATCCAGTATTAAAATGCAACAGTTATAATATTTGAGGAATCCAGTATTAAATGCAATAATCCGAAAATGCCAATTTGACCCAAGCACGAAAAAGCAAGCAGTTACGGTTGTGCATCGAATACAGACGACAATTTGAGCTCACACGTTCGACCGGAAACATTTTAGCCTACTTGATCCAATGCACAATTTAGTTTGCATATGTATAACATAAATTTCAAGTTTAATATAATGAGTATTTTTTTTAAATACAGTTTTGACATGTTAACACTTTAATGAGAAAATTAGTACTGAATTAAAAATAGTTTGTTTCAATGTGTAGACAATGTGCTTATGTGGCAATTACTAATAAAGTAATCATATGAATTTGCTTCATTGATAGTACACTAGTGAAATATTCATACAATAGTTACCGTTAATCATTTGGTTTATGTGAAAGTCACGCCATGAATTGGGCACTGGTATTTCATAGAAAGTGGGTCTAAATCTCTCCAAATGTATTATTAATTTATTTTGTTTGGATGTCAGATGTAAAAAATAACAAAAGGTTTACTCAAAAAAATAACAAAAAGGGGAGAGAGTAATGTGGCCATTGACATTCTAAAGTATCATCTTTTAACTTCCAAAGAAAATGTGAGATGGAGGAGGAAATTGATAAAAATAAAATAAATGAAGTTTTCCAATGCGACTGTTTAACCAAAAACTGCAAACATAGAGAGTCTAAATCATCTTTTTGGCCAACTATAAAACTCATGAATTTAGAAAAATAAAAATATACATATGCTCCAAATAAACACGCTAAAAGTTGAAAAATGTTTAATGTAGCATGTATTATAAAAATAAAAATGTGCTAATGTAATAAAGTCATTTCGATACTATTGAATCGTCCTTTGTCTATTTCACAAAAGAATACTCTGAGAGTGGTGCATACACAATCCTTTGGAATAGTTTTCTCATATCAAAAATGATATATCATGCTGGTACTTGAATCCTGACAGTTTCTCATCATTAACAATATTAACGGCACATATTAGTATCTTCTTCTCAAGAGATACTGATCGGGTGCAAACCTAGTCAAAATAACCTCGTTTTACCTGATTTAATCTATCGTAGTAAAGCTAAGGGTCGAACCACAGGGACAGTGTTGGAACATCGGTCTTTTACTTTAATTAATTAGCTAGACGAGTTCAAGTATTTTTAGTATTTAAAGAATTGAAGGTGGGTTCAAATCCTGAGTCTAAAATCAAGGTCAAACTAGAACTAAACGGGAGATAATCAGCAAATCTGAATTCTAGGGTTTCTGGTTTCAACTTAATTTGCTTAGTTCAATTCCCAA
>JAMFTS010005324.1:0-27762 GCA_028095005.1 Rhynchospora pubera | reverse complement strand
AAAACTAGCCTAACATGTAAACAAAGCAAGATACAAACTCCATGTGATCAAAATATCAAGAGAAAAGGAAGGAATAAACCAAATATCGCTTTTATCGAGATATCGATCGTCCGAAGTCGAGGTTGGATCGGTTCTACCGCCGTCGCGTCCAGAATCGCTCCAAGGTTGCTGCCATGGTCGTGCTCCGCTGCAAGAGGTGGAATCCCACGCCTTTCGGCGTGAGAACGGTGGTGGAAAAAAATGGAAATTATTGTATGGAAGGTGGAATACGTCCCTGGTTGAAATTCGTACTTCAAAACACCTAGGGAAAGACCAGGAGGCAGCTAGGGCAAGAGGGGATCTTTCCTTCTTTGAAAATTACAAAAAAACAGTTTCCATAAAAGAAATTGGAAATCTTAGGATGAGCTCCGGACTCCGATTGAGGTGATTCAAAGATCGTTGGAAATCTTAGGATGAGCTCTACAATGCTATGGACTCCTTTCAATCATTTTCTTCTTCAAAATCCACCCTTTTATGCAATTATTGTGTTCAATCCACCAAGTTCCTACAAAACAAGTCAAATTCCACGGCAGTGTCCAATCTTGCAAAATATAATGCAAAAGTGCAGTGAATATCATTGGTTTGGGTAGTATTTTGGTGCCAAGTATGGTTAAAATATATATATAAATAAGAGATATCAAATTCCCCCAAACTTAAATCTTTGTTTGTCCTCAAACAATATCCTAAGTTTAAAGGAATTAACCATACTTAGACTTACAATCAAATTATCTCAAACCAAACAATGCCATGAAAAATTGATTATTCAAGTTTACTAAAAAATTTCACACAATAAATTAAAGCAAGCTCAAAAATTTATTTCAAGGACATGGGTTTAGTTTTCTTTCAAATTAAATTTGTGCATTTATTAGCCCTAATGAATTTCATTTTTCAAGTCAAGAATCCTAGCTTCTCTTTGTCAAAACAATTGCAAACTCAATTTTATTTGCCCGTTCTTTTTCATTTCTCGCAAAAATTTGTAAAGAAATTTTATCAAAGTCAAAAATTTCATAATGAATCCTTCTCAAAGCAATTTTTTTTCACCAATTTAAATTGTGCAAATCGAGTCCTGGGGCTTTGCGCCCTAGAGGATTTAATGCGGTGTCAATGGCCTTAAGTTTGCTACTAGCACATGTCGCGCTAGGGAGGTTGGACGGGTGTTGCTCGACTATGGCCACGGTACACTTGGGCCATAATACTCAACGACTCCTTTACCAATGCTTTCGCACCAGGTCCGATAGAAATTAATTATAAACTACCCAATTATACCTCGAGATCTTTGAGTTATAATTCTTGACAACTTATAATTAACCCCAATACCCTCCAATTTGTGGCTAAGTTGGTGGAAGAAGGCCTCAGTGCATCCTCGTTTTCACAACTATTTAAATTTTTATCAATTTAAGTTTTTGCTCGTTGGTGATTCAAGCGTTCAATAACATCCAGATTCATCTTATAATTTTCAAAGTTCATAAAATCTCTTTTTAAATAAAAGTTTGCAAGAAATAAAATCGTTCACTCGACAAAAACTTGTGAGATTTGACTTAGACCATTTTGACAATTTTCAAGCATCCAAATTCATATTATTTTATCTTAAATTAATTTTCAACTCGGTCTATTGGTGCACAAATCAATTTAAAGCATTTAAACAATCAAGAGTCCTTGAGAAAAATTTTTAAAATTCAAACAGTGTGAAACAGTGAGTAATTTCATCAATTTAACCAAGACAGAGATCAAGCATGCATCCAAAATTAATTTTCTGATTTTTTAGCATTCAAAATGGAGCAAAACAGTGCAAATAGCAAAAATTTCGGACCAAAATGTTGCATATTTTGCAATTTTTACTCTTTTTCCCACCCCCCAAACTGAACAAAGCACTGTCCCAGTGCTGAACAATCACAGATTAAGTAAAAAGAGTGAAAATGGAAGCGTACCAATTCATGATTACGTAAAAATCGTGCTGTCCATCACAAATTTCGGACCAAAATCCACAAATTTTGGACCAAAGTTTTCACTTTAAATCAATGAATTTTGGTCTCTGTCACTAGAATCGTCACGAATTTTTTCAACATGTCCACATAGAGGTCCTTCAAGTTTGTTGATAAATGGTTTGCATACTTAGTATTTCAACCATTTATAGGTCTTAATTTCTTGATTTTAAGTGCTTTATCTAATGTTTAACTGTTAATTTAGGCTAGAACCTAGGTACTGCCATGGTTGCTTCATTTTGTATAGGATCTACGCGATGTGGCTACTCGACTCGACATTTGGAGCGATTTTCAGACTGGACCTGCGACCCACAGATCTCACCAGCGACCCACAGAGAGGCAGCGGGTAGCAGATGATGACTGGCGATATACGAGACTTCAGCGGATCGCTAGATGCAGCAGCGGGCCGCTGGAAGATGTTAACCGACAGACAAAAATAGCCAGCCAGATTTGCTATCTTCTCCATAACTGCCTGAGCCAAATTTGGAGTCTCTACTTGCACGACCTCCACTTTCAGGGAACCGCCAATGAATGTTATATAAGGAGGAAGCGTTGAAGACAGAGGGGTCGGCAATTGAGAGGAAATTTTCTGGGTGAAGGGAGAACGGTTCTGCACAGGTCTAGCGGGTCGCCAGAGACATCTGCGGGCCGCTGTCGAGTAGCAGAAGACAGAAAGGAAGGGATCAAGTTGCTATTCTGTTGTAACTTTATTTCTTTCTTATGTTTTCTTTTCTCTTTGATACTTGGATGTTCTGTTTGATGTTTCATCGCGAGTAGATACCTTTTTAGGGGCCATGGCAGTGAACCTTTAGTTTATGAATTGATATTGTTATTTAGTTGATTTCTTAGTTGCATGTTGTGTTTTATTTCCTTTCTCTAATTGCTTATCTGATTGGAATTAATTGATTAGATTGGTTTGTTTGTATCCATCAAGTATAGGCCTTGCTTGATTAGATAGATAGTTAAGTCCAAGCTTCTCTAAGAAATTAATATCAATTGTGTTAACTTGAAGGGTTATAATCGAAAGATTAAACCAAGGCTGATTAACGAGAGTTATAAGTCTTTTCTAACAGCGAAAGCGTAAGAATTCATAGGTTAGAAAGGTATAAACCCGTAGCAACTAGACCACGAAACGAAAGTTGAAGTTTAGTTCTACTTGATAGATTTAAGGTTAGTTGAATTGAATTCCAGAAACAAAAACGAGAGTTTGATCTGCAGCACTTCAACAAAAACCCAATTCTATACACAAAGCAGCATTTAAATCAACTAAGTAATAGTCTCAGCTTAACACCAGCGGGCCGCTGAGTGAACCAGCGAGGTGGTCTATGCCCGCCAAGTAGCCAGCGACCAGCTGATCTGTTAAGCGACCTGAGTCCACTTAAGCGGGCCGCTACGAAAGCCAGCGGGCCGCTAGGACTGGAATAAACTGAAAGAATTAGCATGCCTTAAGCCCCTAGCCTCTAATTAGCCAATTAATCCATCTTTACTGCATTCTGTTTTATTTAATATTTACTTAATTAAGTTGTTAATCTTGATACAAAACTCAACAATCTTGCAACCCTCTAGTTTAGTATATTAAGTAAAATTGAAACTTAGTTATCTAATATCCGTCCTTGTGGTTCGACCCCTAAAATACTTAGACGATTATCGTACGCTTGCGATACAAATTTGAGTAGAATAGGGTATAATTCTAAAGCAAGAAAATCACCATCAAGCTTTTTGGCGCCGTTGCCGGGGACGGTAGCGATAATTAGGTTCAAATTTTATTTTAATTTGCTAGATTTCTTTACCCTTCTTCACTATCTTTTGCTTTCTTCAAATCTAGGTGAGAACACTGGCAGGAGGACGAGGAAACAAGAAGACCAACAGTGGAAGCACCCCTAGGACGAGGAAACCAAGACTTTGTGAAGAAGGAGTCTCTCAACCTGACCAACCACCAATTTCAGCGACCCGCAGGCAACCCCAGCGAGCCGCTAAAAAGGTGACAGAGGGCATAGAGAAGTCTGTTGCAACCACATCGAATCAGCCACCTCTTCTCGTATACCAGAGACGAGGAGGAGGGTCAAAGAGTGATCCAGAACAGACATTCCAGCAGCCAGCGGTCCGCCAGAGCATCCTGCGGCCCGCTGATTTTGGGTCAGACACGATTGAGGACCCGAAACCCGAAGAATCCGACTTTTCCGACGACAACAGTATGGGTGACAACGAGATACCCTTGGCCGACCTGGAGCGTAGGGTTCGTGAAGAGCTCACAGCAAGGGAGACTGCTGCACGTAATCGGCCCTTGCGTGAGATTGGAGCACCCGCCGCGAACAACATCGGTCTAGGAGTTGACCCACCCAACCCCCAGCGAGCAAGAGACTTTGCATTCAACCCAGGGATAATAAACCTGGTCCAGCAGAACATGTTTGGGGGAGACACGCATGAGGACGCTACCTTGCATTTGGAGGACTTTTTACAATGTTGCATTCTCCTCAATTTCGACCAAGTTCGCGATGACACAATCCGCCTTACCCTCTTTCCATTCACTCTTCGAGGCCGAGCTAAGACTTGGCTAGCAGGTTTCAAGTCCCGACCCTTTGGGACTTGGGATGAGCTAGCTAAGGCCTTCTTGGACAAATTCTACCCTAGGGAGAAGACGGTCCAAATTGTTCGCAAGATCTATAACTTCCGACAAGAGAATGATGAGAGCCTAGGGGAAGCGTGGGAGAAATTTAAGGAGTTGCAAAGGATTTGCCCACATCATGATTTATCGGAATCTAAACTGATTAGCTGTTTTTATGATGGCTTAACTCACCTAACCCGTCAAAATGTGGACAATACTGCAGGTGGATCGCTTTTAAACTTGGGAAGTGCAGCGGCAATTGACTTGGTTGAGAGGATGGCTCTTGCACAAACAAACTACTCGACAAGGACTCAACACCAACCTCGTGGGATGCTCGAACTAGACAAAACAACTCATCTACAATCTCAAATCGATGCACTCACGACCTTGATGAAGAAAATGAATGACAAGAAGTCCACCCCCGTGGCTCAAGTCCATTCGTGTCAACTTTGCGATGAAGAGGGACATTTGGCTCCCCAATGCCCTCGTCTTCAACAAAATGAGCCCGTAGAAGAGGAAGTCAATGCCATTGGCAATGGGCCGTCTTACTTCCCTCCCGTTGGATACAAGGATAGGCGCAATCATCCGGGCTTCTCATACGCGAACCCAAATGGCGCTGCCAATCCGGGTGTTCATTTGAACAAAGGAGGAAATCAACCAAATCAACCATCTCCGCATCGAATTCAGGTTGACAACTTCATGCGAGATCAAGGGATATGGAACAACAAGGTTCATACCGAGCTTACGAGGATAGGCGAACTCCTAGAACAAGTGGTGCACAAACAAAACTCGGTGATTCATCAGCCGGGAAATGGAGTGATGACCAAAACTGGCATGTTTCCCAGTCAACCAGAGCCTAATCCAAAGGCTGATGTCAATGCCATCACACTCAGGAGCGGCACAAATTACGATGGACCTGAAATGCCTGAAGAGCCAGCTTCAGACCCAGCATCAGCGACCCGCAGGAATGACCAGCGGCCCGCTGAACCTGAGATGAAGTTGGTTTCTGAAGAAGACAGTGGATTCGTGCTGGTTGACCCAGAACCAGCGGCCCACTCAACTGACCAGCGGCCCGCTGATCCTGAGCCAGCCAAGCAACCAGACAAGGATGGAGCTGTCCATCAATTAACGCCGCGCCCCAATGTGCCTTACCCACAGAGACTAGTCAAAACCAAGGAGAACAAGGAGTTCAGTAAGTTCTTGCAGGTCCTGAAACAACTCTCCATTACCATCCCATTCACGGACGCCTTGACCCGTATGCCAACTTATGCTAAGTTTTTGAAAGATATACTTAGCAATAAGAGGAAAATTGATGAATGCCAGACGGTGGCCTTGACTGAAGAATGCAGTGCTTTGATACTCAACAAGCTGCCACCAAAGATGCAAGATCCGGGAAAGTTTGCCATTCCATGCAAGATAGGAAGGGCAAGCATTAGAAGGGCATTGTGTGACTTGGGAGCAAGTGTGAGCTTAATGCCAAAGTCAATTTTTGATAAAATTGGAGTAGGGGAATTGCAAGACACTAGGATGTCTCTACAATTGGCTGATCGATCAGTGCGTTTACCGCTTGGAGTCGTTGAAGATGTACCGCTACAAGTAGGTAATCTTTATGTCCCTTGTGATTTTGTTGTTGTAGACATGGAAGAGGACTTGGAGGTGCCGATTATTCTTGGACGACCTTTCCTGGCCACTGCTGGAGCCATGATAGATGTTAAGAATGGCAGGATGTCCTTAGCGATCGGCGAAGAGAAAGTCGAGTTCCAAATTGACAAAGCAATGAAGATGCCCTCTCAACATGACTCTATCTTCATGGTGGAAGAACTCGACGGAATGGTGGAGGAGACAGTACTCGAGCAGCTTATGAGAGTATTCAGCTTCATCTCCGACACCAGCGAAGAGATGGAAGAGGCAGACTGGATTTTCAATGAGATATTGCAAGCAATAGAGCCTCAACCACCTCTCTGGATAGATGCCAGCGGCCCGCAGGCCTCTGCGGCGGACCGCCAGGCCGTATCAGTTCAGCTTAGAACTTCAACAGGAACAGTGCTCAGCCTGGATAACACCTGCGACCCGCTGGGAACACCTGCGACCCGCTCAGACCAGGAGCCAGAGCCACCAAAGCTGGAGCTGAAACAATTGCCCGACAGCCTAAGGTATGAATACCTGGGCCCAGACCAGACCTATCCTGTGATAGTCAATGCAGAGCTTGATGAGGAACAGACAGAGAAGCTCTTGAAGGAATTAAGAGCACATAGGAGAGCAATTGGCTATTCCATCGATGATCTCAAAGGTCTCGACCCAAAGATTTGCACACATCGGATATTGCTTGAAGATGGACACAAACCCTCAGTTGAACACCAAAGAAGGCTAAATCCAAACCTGAGAGAAGTTGTCAAGAAAGAAGTGTTGAAGCTACTGGATGCGGGTATAATCTATCCAATTTCCGATAGTGAATGGGTAAGTCCGGTCCATGTTGTGCCCAAGAAAGGAGGAACCACGGTAATGAAGACCGAGAATGATGAGTTGATCCAAACACGGGTGGTGACAGGATGGAGGATGTGCATAGACTACCGCAAGCTCAACACCGCCACGCGTAAAGATCATTTTCCTTTGCCTTTTGTGGACCAATTGTTGGAACGTCTCGCCAACCACTCCTACTTTTGCTACTTGGATGGCTACTCCGGATTCTTTCAAATTCCAATCCACCCAAGTGATCAAGAAAAGACGACTTTCACGTGCCCATATGGAACCTATGCCTATAGGAGGATGCCCTTTGGACTTTGTAATGCGCCCGCTACATTTCAAAGGGCTATGATGGCTATTTTCTCGGATTTCATTGAGAAGGACATGGAAGTTTTTATGGATGACTTCTCGGTGTATGGCACCTCATTTGACCACTGCCTAGCCAATTTAGCGAAGATCTTGAAGCGATGCGAGGAGGTCAACTTGGTGCTCAATTGGGAGAAATGTCACTTCATGGTTCAAGATGGCGTGGTGCTTGGTCATAATGTCTCATCCAAAGGCATATCGGTGGACAAGGCCAAAGTGGAGGTCATAGAGAAGATGAAGAACCCAACTTGCGTGAAGGACGTGCGGAGCTTCCTTGGACATGCCGGGTTTTATCGGAGATTTATCAAAGACTTCTCTAAAATTGCAAAACCATTGACTAATTTGACAATGAAAGATGTTGATTTCGAATTTGACTCAAATTGTGTTGATGCCTTTTGTAGGTTGAAAGGAGCATTGGTCACCGCACCGATATTACAACCACCGGATTGGAATCAGCCATTCGAGTTGATGTGTGATGCAAGCGACTATGCCGTAGGAGCGGTGCTTGGACAGCGCAAGGACAAGAAACCATGTGTTATCTACTATGCGAGTAAAGTGCTAGATGAAGCTCAAATCAACTACACCACTACCGAGAAGGAGTTGCTAGCAGTGGTCTTTGCTCTGGACAAGTTTCGGCCCTACCTGGTCGGATCCAAAGTGATTGTGTATACGGATCACTCGGCTCTTAAATACCTCATGAGTAAGAAGGACGCCAAACCACGCCTCATTCGTTGGGTCCTTCTCCTACAGGAATTCGATTTAGAGATTCGCGACAAGAAGGGAACAGAGAACTCAGTGGCAGACCACCTATCCAGACTCAGATGGGATGAACCCCAATCGAAACCGATCAATGAGAGCTTCCCAGATGAGCAATTGATGGCAGTCAACCCAGTACCAGCGACCCGCAGCCTGACCCTGCGAGTTGACCAGGTGGAGGCGACCCGCCAGTCTGACCTGCGGATCACCCCAACACCTGCGACCCGCTGGGAAATCCTGCGACCCGCTAGAACTGGGCGACCCCCATGGTTTGCTGACTTTGCTAACTATTTGGCCACCGGTGTTCTACCCCCAGAGCAGACATATCAACAGAAGAAGAAGTTCCTTTCAGATGTTAAGTTCTACTTCTGGGAAGACCCAATTTTGTGGAGGCTTGGAGTAGATGGAATGTTTCGAAGATGTGTTCCCCATGAGGAGATAAGTGACATTCTTGCCCATTGTCACTCATCAAGTTATGGAGGTCATGCTTCTCACTCAAAGACGGCCACAAAGATACTTCAAGCAGGGTTCTACTGGCCCACGATCTTCAAGGACGCCCGAGCTTTTGTGCTCACATGTGATCAATGCCAAAGGATGGGTAACATTTCAAGTAGACATGAGATGCCATTGAATCCAATTTTGGAAGTGGAGGTGTTTGATGTGTGGGGGATAGATTTTATGAGGCCATTCCCTTCATCTTGTGGTTTTGAATACATCCTTGTAGCAGTGGATTATGTCTCCAAGTGGGTTGAAGCCGTAGCATGCAAGAAGGCCGATTCGGAAGCGGTGAGGAAGTTGTTCTCCAAGGTCATCTTCCCAAGATTTGGAGTTCCTAAAGTTGTGATAAGCGACGGGGGAAGGCATTTCATCAACCGCCAGTTCGAGAACTTATTGAAGAAACACGGAGTCAACCATAGGGTGGCTACCCCATACCATCCTCAAACTAGTGGGCAAGTCGAGATATCTAACCGTGAAATCAAGAATATTTTGCAGAAAACGGTTGGAAGATCAAGGAAGGATTGGGCCCTCAAGTTAGATGATGCCTTATGGGCGTACCGAACCGCTTATAAGACCCCTATTGGCATGAGCCCTTTCAAGTTGATATATGGCAAGGCATGTCACTTACCCGTTGAATTGGAGCACAAGGCATATTGGGCCACACGAGCAATTAACTTTGATTACAAGGAAGCAGGAGAGAAAAGGGTTTTGGAATTGCATGAGTTAGATGAGATCCGCTTGAATGCTTATGAGAATGCAAGAATGTACAAGGAACGAACCAAGCAATGGCATGACAAGCGCATTTTGAGGAGAGAATTCAAAGAGGGTGACTTGGTTCTTCTGTTCAACTCAAGGTTGAGGCTATTCCCAGGCAAGTTAAGGTCACGATGGTCAGGTCCGTTCAAGGTTAAGAAGGTGTATCCGTTTGGAGCGGTTGAAATTTGGAGCGAGGCTCATGGAAGCTTCAAAGTGAATGGCCAACGTCTCAAGCTTTATATGGAGGATGTGTCGAGGAAGGACGATGCGGGGGTCATACGCTTCGTTAACCCGACACCTAGCGAGACGTAGATATGAGGGGTCGAGCTCGAGACCTTAAACGAGCGCTTCTTGGGAGGCAACCCAAGGGTTTTTCTTTTTAAATTCATTTTATTTATTTTCAGTCAGTAAACCCAACAAAATTCAAAAAAAAATTATAAAAATAAAAACAACAAAAAAAATAGAAAAATAAAAAATATAAAAATAAGGGAGTGAAAGTTCTCAATGTAACTTGGCTTAATTCTCAGGTTTTCTGCTCTTCTGCGACACAACCAGCGACCCGCAGGAGGCTGGAGCGATCCGCCAGGCGTCAAGCGACCCGCTGCTCCAAGCAAGCTTGGGGGAAGGAGGAGCGACCCGCTGACACCACCTGCGGCCCGCTGAAAAGATCTTAAATTTCAAATCTGACGGTTATCAAGGGTGTTTCTGACTTTTCACCACTCCATCTCTTCCAACAGAACAGTTTCGACTCTTATCCTCCTCTCTTGCGACCCAAGCCCTACACCTGCGATCTCCACCGTTCTGCGCCTCACGAGCACCACCATTCCACCGGAGCCGTCGGTGACGTACCTCTCCGCCGCCTCATCGCATCCACGCATCGATTCATCGTCTCAACCCCACAATTCGGCGTAGTAGGGTTCATTCTCCACTAGGCTAAGGTAACAACTCATTCCAAACCCTCAAACTCAATTCGAACTGGTACAAGGACCCAAAACCCAAACCAAACGGTACCATACTAGTCCCCATCGGAAAACCCCAATTCTGGTCATCCTCAACCACCTCTCAGCCAGTACCAGCGACCCGCTGATACTGGGCAAAATTGAGACAGAACCCAACCAATTCAATCGAAAACAAGCCAAAACCTCTACAGATGGCTCCTAAGGTTTTCAAGAGAGGAGCTAGAGCAGTGAGATTGTTGCTGGGAGGGTCAGGGAGTGGCTCCTCTCAACCTCCAAGGAGAGAGTCACCTCCTCCAAGAAGGGAGGAGTCACCCCCGAATTTTGAAGAAGCGGAAAGAGAAATTTTTGGAGATGAGGGGACAGAGACAGAGGAAGAGCCGGTTCAAGAAACTGTTGACAGGGGTAAAGCTCCGATGGAGGAAGAACTTGAGAGTGAGGAGAGTGAGGAAGAAGAGGATGAGGATGGAGAAGAAGAGAGGGAGAGTGAAGCGGAAGGAGAAGAGGAAAGTGCTTCGGGGAGTGATTTTGAAGTTGAATATAGACAGGAGAAGAGGAGGAGGAGAGAAGAAGAAGAGGATAGAATGGAAGTGGACCCGGACGTGGTTGAAACCACTACTCGGGCAGCTAGGAAATCAAGGACAGCGGAGGAGGAGCTTGGGGATAACCCGCCCCGTTTTCTTGAGGCCGAGTGCAAGGCCCGTTATGAGCGCCTCAAGATCAAGAAGATGGAGAACACTCGTTTTCTAGACCCTCGAGTGCTCAAAGATCTCGGCATAGAGGAGGACTTCTATGCTTTAACTGAAAATGCCGGGATTACGAGGGCATTTTGGGAGATAGTGGAGCCCGCCTACACCCGCCTCACTATGGAGTTCCTTTGCACACTCCGCCTCGAGTGGGATAAAGAAAAAGGAGAGTTCGTGGCCTCATGGCAATTCCATGGGGTCCGTTATGCCCGATATGAGAACGAGATCGTCGACATTTTTGGCTTAAGGCGAGGCGGGTTGGATGTCAAGGACATTGATGAGGGATTTTGGGAGAGAATCACGGGATTGAAGGCTCCAAAAGAGAGGAAGAGTGTGGACATTCAAATGCCCGTGATCCGATTCATCCAAAGGGCTCTATCTCTCACCATCTTTGCGAGAGGAGAATCGGGGGCTAAGGCTAACGTGGGTGAGACATCGGTGCTGTGCCAAATGCTCCGCCGCGGCAACTCTCAACATCAAAACTTGGCACGGAGCATGCTCAAGCATTGGCACGATACAATTGCCCGCAACAAACTGACGGGGCAGGGGCAGATTACGATTGGGGGCCTCGTCACGCATCTGGCCAAGAACGTAGGCGTGGCAAGCTTCCGCATGAAGCAAAGTGCCGGGCCCGAACGCCTCAACATGGAGCTCCTTGCATCCATGGGTCACGTAAAGAAAACGCCGCGGGAGTCACGATATGTGGTGGGGGATTATCGCCTGGATATCCCCATTACATTCAGAATAGGCCAGATGCGCTCCGGGGACTATCTTCTAGTCCGGAGCGGAGTTTTGGCTCTGCCGGTATCAACTCCAGAGCCTCAGCCCAGGTCCAGCGGCCCACAGGAAGAACCTGCGACCCAGCATGAAGAGGCCTATTTTCACGCCAGCGGGTCGCAGTCAGAACCAGCGGCCCGCACATTTGGGCCAGGAAGCCAAGCAGAGTGGGGAAGGGAGGACTTCTACCAGGGGACGGCCACACCTGATGTCCCAGGCATCGCGGATATGCTTCACGACATCCACATTGCACAGTGGAATCTCTCCGCGGACTATGAGCGCCTTGAGGCGAAGCTAGATGCCGAAATAGAAGAAGCAAGGAGTTGGAGGAATGAACAAAGGGCAATAATGCAGCGCTTCGCGGATCGTATCTTCGGAGTGCCGGAACCATCTCCACCCCCACCTCCCGAGGATTGAGCTAAGTTCGTAAGTTTTCTAATTTCCCTCTATTTTCTTTCTTTAGGTAATTAATGGCCCTAGGGACAGAGCCATGAATTAAGCTTGGGGGGGTATAGAGAGAAATTGAAAATTTATGGAAAGGATTGCTAATTAGTTAGGTTATTATAGGTTAGGAAATTGCATTCATGCATTTTAGTCTCTGTCTGCAAGGCAATCAGCGGACCGCAGTCCCTAACAGCGGGTCGCTAGTGGCAGGTGGGCAAGACTTAGAAAAATTCTAAGTATAGGGATTTCAGTGGGTCGCAGGACAGACCTTTGAGCTCGCTGCTAAGGCAGCGGGTAGCAGACATCACCTGCGGACCGCTAATTTATCCAGAACTTAAGAATTTCATTGCATTTTCATCTAGTTTTGTAAATAATTGCATAATTAATGTCATTTTGCATATTTAGGGAAAGTTAAGAAGTTATTCTGAGTTAACTGAACAGAAAATTGAGCAAAAGATATGAGTTTTAACTGAAGGAAACAAATTGATAAAATCTTGAGGAAATATTAAAGAGTTTGCACATTATCGATCTAACTAACTCAATATGACTAAGATAGGAGCAATAGCTTTTCATGAAGTATCTCAACTGAACCTAAGTTTGTTGAATTAGATAGGTTAATTGGTTAGTCAAAGCAATTGAGGCGGTAGCCACCTCAAATTGATAAATTCATGAAGATCAACTTTAGTAACATAAAGGCATGACAACCAAGGAATGATCACTAGGTCTAAGGCATTTAAACCATTGTTTTAAGAATAATTAAAAGTCGAAGATGTATAAAAACATGTGTCTCATCTTGAGACAAAAGGCATGAATTCACAAAAGGAAAGGGGAACTAAAAAGCGTGCAATGCCATGGACATTGCGGGAAGCTATAGATTATGGTGGATAGAAAGAAATTCCATAAATCATGAGTAAAAACAGAAAAGCTCATGACAAAAAAAAAAAATAAATAAATAATAATAAACGAGAAAAATCTCGAAAATAAAACCACCATAATTTGGCTGACCTCTCCACCGCGGGAAGATCTCTTAGCCCCGAGAGAAAGTTAAAAGTCTAACCCAAAAACTTTGGAATAGGTTGGGTGGGGAGTTGTACCCTTATTTCCGCCCCACTTTGGACTTATTCCAATGTGTTTTTCAAAAATCGAATGGTTCAAAGGCTCAAAGACCTAGTTGTGAAATGAATTGGTTGGATTGGTCGTTTACGTTAGTAGGGTTAGATCCCGTTTCAATTGCTAGCTTAATCGATTTTAACCTTGATAAGATGATGAACTTAGGAATTGATGAGATAAGTCATGAAAAATTATTGCAAATATCCTAGCTGCATGAATAGTTAGTTAATGACATGAGAACAAAAGAAATTGGATTTTAGTTGTTTATTAATTGATTAAAATTGCTCAAGTCTTGTTTAGTTAGCACATGAATTGACTTCTAGCTTGTTAGGAAACATATAGTTGATTGAAATTAAGCCCTGAAAACCAGAACTTGAACGTAGGACTTTGCTTGAGGGCAAGCAAATGCTAACTTGGGGGGTTTGATAAATGGTTTGCATACTTAGTATTTCAACCATTTATAGGTCTTAATTTCTTGATTTTAAGTGCTTTATCTAATGTTTAACTGTTAATTTAGGCTAGAAGCTAGGTACTGCCATGGTTGCTTCATTTTGTATAGGATCTACGCGATTTGGCTACTCGACTCGACATTTGGAGCGATTTTCAGACTGGACCTGCGACCCACAGATCTCACCAGCGACCCACAGAGAGGCAGCGGGTAGCAGATGATGACTGGCGATATACGAGACTTCAGCGGATCGCTAGATGCAGCAGCGGGCCGCTGGAAGATGTTAACCGACAGACAAAAATAGCCAGCCAGATTTGCTATCTTCTCCATAACTGCCTGAGCCAAATTTGGAGTCTCTACTTGCACGACCTCCACTTTCAGGGAACCGCCAATGAATGTTATATAAGGAGGAAGCGTTGAAGACAGAGGGGTCGGCAATTGAGAGGAAATTTTCTGGGTGAAGGGAGAACGGTTCTGCACAGGTCCAGCGGGTCGCCAGAGACATCTGCGGGCCGCTGTCGAGTAGCAGAAGACAGAAAGGAAGGGATCAAGTTGCTATTCTGTTGTAACTTTATTTCTTTCTTATGTTTTCTTTTCTCTTTGATACTTGGATGTTCTGTTTGATGTTTCATCGCGAGTAGATACCTTTTTAGGGGCCATGGCAGTGAACCTTTAGTTTATGAATTGATATTGTTATTTAGTTGATTTCTTAGTTGCATGTAGTGTTTTATTTCCTTTCTCTAATTGCTTATCTGATTGGAATTAATTGATTAGATTGGTTTGTTTGTATCCATCAAGTATAGGCCTTGCTTGATTAGATAGATAGTTAAGTCCAAACTTCTCTAAGAAATTAATATCAATTGTGTTAACTTGAAGGGTTATAATCGAAATATTAAACCAAGGCTGATTAACGAGAGTTATAAGTCTTTTCTAACAGCGAAAGCGTAAGAATTCATAGGTTAGAAAGGTATAAACCCGTAGCAACTAGACCACGAAACGAAAGTTGAAGTTTAGTTCTACTTGATAGATTTAAGGTTAGTTGAATTGAATTCCAGAAACAAAAACGAGAGTTTGATCTGCAGCACTTCAACAAAAACCCAATTCTATACACAAAGCAGCATTTAAATCAACTAAGTAATAGTCTCAGCTTAACACCAGCGGGCCGCTGAGTGAACCAGCGAGGTGGTCTATGCCCGCCAAGTAGCCAGCGACCAGCTGATCTGTTAAGCGACCTGAGTCCACTTAAGCGGGCCGCTACGAAAGCCAGCGGGCCGCTAGGACTGGAATAAACTGAAAGAATTAGCATGCCTTAAGCCCCTAGCCTCTAATTAGCCAATTAATCCATCTTTACTGCATTCTGTTTTATTTAATATTTACTTAATTAAGTTGTTAATCTTGATACAAAACTCAACAATCTTGCAACCCTCTAGTTTAGTATATTAAGTAAAATTGAAACTTAGTTATCTAATATCCGTCCTTGTGGTTCGACCCCTAAAATACTTAGACGATTATCGTACGCTTGCGATACAAATTTGAGTAGAATAGGGTATAATTCTAAAGCAAGAAAATCACCATCATTTGTTGTGGAGAAAGTTTGAGTTTTCACGCTGGAATTTCACAATGCGGCGGCGAGACGTTTGATCGAGTAGCGGTGAGGCGTGCAATTGTTTTCTTGTGGCATGCAACTCGCATGAGGTCGTGCGTGGGTCGTGAATTTTTTTGTTCTCCGAACCATGGTGCTCTAGCGCGAGTCACAAGTAGGATATCCACAATCAATCAATACCTATATTTCCAACAATAAAATTCAATCCAACCATGAGATTTTTTTTTGTTTTTTTGATAGAAAATTTAACTAAATAATTGAATAAAAATTTGAGAACTTGGGTTGCCTCCCAAGAAGTGCTTGTTTTAGGTCACGATCCTGACCACCTCTCATGTTCATCTTATCTTCACATTACGCCCATTTAGCGCATCATAATTCACCCAAAAGTACTTGAGAAAGATCCTTGAAACATGCTTGACACTTCCTTATTTGAATGTCATCTTTCTTCGCTCGATTTTGATGTGATACTTGGTTCGTGGTTTGTCGTCTTCCATCACATCATGATTCTTCAAGCATTTTCCAAGTTGAGAGCTCAAGTCGACTTTGGTGATTTTTCCATTTTTCATGTCGGATGCCTCGACTTCGAGAGGTGTACCATCATCTTCTTTCTTCTCAAATTCATTAATAATTAGACTTATTGGAGGATCCTTCAATTCCAACTCATTAGATTTGTCAATATAAGTTAATCTAAGTGGAATAAAAATTGGAAAGATAATGGATGGATGTGCTACAACTTTCGGTTTTATTTTCTCTTGTTCTTCAAAATTTGTGTCATCATCACTATCAGTCTCATAACAAATTGCAATTTCTTTCAAAGTACTAAAACTATCTAATTTTTTATTACTTTGCAATGTCACTTTATCCTTTTGTTCATCTTGTGATATGTATGAGGAACACGTTTCTTGAACAATTGTGGTCTCAAGCATCTTTTCTAATTGTGTAGTAAGAGTTTTGAACTTCGATGATAGAGAATTAAATTTTTCAAGAATTTCCTCATTTTGTTTTCATTGCTTGTCCATAAAATCTTCACATATCAATTCATCATTTGACAATTGCAAAAGTAATTCAAAATTAGAAGTTTCAACCATGAAATTCGATCTAGATTCATCTTGAGACATTAAACATGAATTATACCAAGAAAAACAAGAGTTGTTAGCCAAACCAAAGTTATATGCATCATGTATGGGCTTGCATCAAGTTGTCTTCCTCCACAAGCTTTCTTTATCTCGTTGTTCACCAAATTGAGTTGATGGTTGAATCGATCTTGATGCTCGCTCCATCTTTCCTCAGATGCTGCCCTTATCTTGTTGTTCACCAAATTGAGTTGGTGATATAATCGTTGCATGTTTGCATCCTTTGGATCTCCTCGTTGCATCCAATTGTCCTTTATTTCAAGTTCACGTTCCTGAAAAGAATAAAACATGGTGATACAAGTAAATTTTTTCTTTTTTAAAAAAAAATAGTAATAATAAATAAATAAAAGATACAATATCTAGTCTCTCGTTACTAAAATAAATTCTAATATCAACACCGTCCCCGGCAACGGCGCCAATTTGATGAAGGAATTTTAAACCTAGGTCGTCAAATAAATTTATAACCTAGAGCTAACCTCACTAGTCGTTTTAGTTAAGCTTTAGGGTCGAACCCTGTTAGAGATATGTCCTAGAAGCCAATCATATTATGGCTACTTCTATAGTTTATGTTATTGATGATATTTGATCATTTGTTCCTGATTTTATTATTGACAGTTCATTCAGGTTGAGGATCTTAATTGTGGATCACTGTAGTTCATTTATGATTAAATGACAATAATAAATCAAAACTGTCCATAGTCTTGATAATTAACAAGGAACATTAATTATCAGAAAAGGCTACTATACAAGTTAAGTGATGATTAAGTTCTACAAATCATAAGGAGTTACTAACTTAATTGTATATGTATATGTTACTGGAACATAGTACAGGACATGACCCAATGAAATAAATATATGGATTGTGTTACATGTCATTATTTATTTCATAAGTGTTTGATTCTGAGTTTTGAGATGGTTCAGTTTCTCCACATGAGGATAGGTTCAATAAATATCGTCTAATGCTGATTCCTGATAAAGGCTGCTACTTCTACAATCGTGTCTTTTCGTGGGATACCCTAAGGAAACGAAGGATTATTACTTCTACAATCGTGTCGAGAACAAGATAGTTGTTTCTCGACATGCAGAATTCTTGGAGAAAGAGTTTCTCGCAAGGAGAAGTAGTGGGAGTAATGTGGTTATTGAAGAAATTCATGAACCACCGCAAGATGTGCCTCAAGTAGGAAGTCTAGCTATTCCCAATGTTGTGCCAAATGAGGTTGTAGCTGAACCTGTTCCACAAATTGTTGTGGAAGAAGTTCAAGAGAATGCTCCCTCAAATGAGGACTCGAACGTTTCGCGAGTCGAAAGTGTTCAAGTTACTCCCACATTAGAGGATCAAGAACCAACTCCACAAACCGTTATGGAACAAGTTCAAGAACCTCAAGCACCGATCCTACGAAGGTCAACGAGGGAAAGTCGTCCACCCGAAAGATACTTGGGTTTGCACGACGTTCTCGTCATTGGGAGTGGCGAGCCTTTGACCATTAGGGACATGATGAAAGAACCCGACTCCAAGGAATGGCTTAAAGTCATGGAATCCGAAATGCAATCCATGTATGACAACAAGGTATAGACCTTGGTTGATCTTCCTGACGGAGTAAAACCCGTTGAGAACAAATGGATCTTTAAGAGAAAGGTTGACATGGATGGCAACTTGACTGTGTACAAGGCACGGCTAGTCGCGAAAGGTTATCGACAAGTTCATGGCATTGACTATGAAGAAACCTTCTCGTCCGTTGTCATGTTCAAGTCAATTCGGATCTTGTTAGCAATTGCCGCATTTCATAAATATGAAATATGGCAAATGGATGTCAAAACCGCCTTCTTAAATGACAATTTGGAAGAGGATGTGTATATGACACAGCCTGAGTGTTTTGTGGATCCATTGAATGCTAACAAGGTATGCAAGCTTCAAAGGTCCATTTATGGATTGAAGCAAGCATCGCGGAGTTGGAACAAGCGCTTCGATGAAGAGGTCAAGAAGTTGAACTTTATCCAAAGCGAAAAGGAACCTTGTGTTTACAAGAGATTTAGTGGGAGCGTGGTTGTGTTTCTTGTTCTGTACGTTGATGATATACTCTTGATCGGGAATGATGTTCCCGAATTGAATGCAGTCAAGACTTCATTGAAGAAGGTGTTCTAAATGAAGGACTTGGGCGAGGCCGCCTATATCCTAGGAATTAAGATCTATAGAGATAGGTCTAGAAGGATGTTGGGCATGAGCCAAGATACATATATTGACACAGTGTTGGTAAAACACAATATGGCTAGTTCCAAGAAAGGTTACTTGCCTATGTCACATGGCATACACTTGAGTAAGACTCAGTGTCCCTCGACTGAAGCAGATTGGAAGTACATGGAGAAATTCAGGTATCCTTCTGTGGTCGGTTCGATTATGTACGTCATGCTATGTACTCGCCCCGATGTAGCATATCCGATTAGTGTGACTAGTCGATTCCAAGACAACCCTGGCATGTCACACTGGACCGCAGTCAAGAATATCCTCAAGTATCTAAAGAGAATAAAGGATAGTATTCTCGTGTATGGTGGAGACCAAGAGCTCGTTGTAAGTGGTTACACCGATGCTAGTTTCCAAACCGACCGAGATGACTCAAAGTCACAGTCCGGCTTTGTGTTTCTGCTCAATGGTGGTGCTGTGAGTTGGAAGAGTTCCAAACAGGATACCACAGCCGATTCCGTCACCGAAGCAGAATACTTAGCGGCTGGTGAAGCAGCGAAGGAAGGAGTTTGGATCAAGAAATTCTTGACCGAGCTGGAGGTGGTTCCAAGCATCTCAGGTCCAGTGGATCACTACTGCGACAATACGGGAGCCATAGCTCAGTCCAAGGAGCCTAGGTCTCACCAGAAGACTAGGCACATACAACGACGATTCCATCTTATCTGCCAGTTTGTGAACGACGGATGGATCAAGGTCAAGAAGGTGGACGGTGCCGCGAACACAGCGGACCCTCTGACAAAGCCTCTCTCTCGAGCCGCGCATGAGTTGCATGTTGCATCCATGAAGATCAGACGTATGCCTGAGTGGCATTGATTTGTATCTTTTACATTTGAGGTTTTAGTATGAGACATGTATATTTTGATATTACATTGAGTACTATGCACTTGCTAGAAGTCAGTATTGATTGACTCTAGGCCAAGTGGGAGATTGTTAGAGATATGTTCTAGAAGCCAATCATATTATGGCTACTTCTATAGTTTATGTTATTGATGATATTTGATCATTTGTTCCTGATTTTATTATTGACAGTTCATTCAGGTTGAGGATCTGAATTGTTGATCACTGTAGTTCATTTATGATTAAATGACAATAATAAATCAAAACTGTCCATAGTCTTGATAATTAACAAGGAACATTAATTATCAGAAAAGGCTAGTATACAAGTTAAGTGATGATTAAGTTCTACAAATCATAAGTAAGGAGTTACTAACTTAATTGTATATGTATATGTTACTGGAACATAGTACAGGACATGACCCAATGAAATAAATATATGGATTGTGTTACGTGTCATTATTTATTTCATAAGTGTTTGATTCTGAGTTTGAGATGGTTCAGTTTCTCCACATGAGGATAGGTTCAATAAATATCGTCTAACGCTGATTCCTGATAAAGGCTGCTATACGGACTTTATTTATGTTCTCTTGAATTGTGCGGGGAGAAACTGGTCATCAAGATAACCGTATGTCCCTCGTTAGTACACCTAATGAGTGATGATATCTACTGGGCCTCTTGATGGAGATGGATTGTTTGCTAGCAACTTATACAATCATCTCTAGATCAAGAAACGTGTAATCTGCAAGAATCACACATTCCTATCTTGGATTATACAAGGATATCATGTGACGTAAGAATCAAAACAATAAGATATTATTTTCTTATGCAGGATTGGAGTATTGTATTGGTACAGTATTTAATTTATGTGAATTGGGAATCATAACGTGTTGCTAGATACCGCTTATGATTAATGGAAATAAATAGCGATTTATTTTCCATGGCCAACATAACATAAATCCTCAAAGGGTCACACAAATAAAGTTTTAACCATAGGTGCATTTTATTTATTCGCAGCAGCGAGTACTGCGAAAATATGATTAGTTGATTAATTAATTATATACCGTTATGAACCGTTATAATTAATTAACTCAAAGAAATCATATAGAAATAATTTTATGCATATGCTAATTCCAAAATAATTATCAATAGATTGATAATAAATTTTATTCAACATACTTTAATTTAATTTGTTGAATTAAATTAAAGATATAGACTTTAATCTGATAAGTCTAATAAAGTCCAAATGAAAACAATTGACATGGGCTATTAATATTTGATTAATATTAAAAAAAATTGGACTTTGTGTAATGGACCCAAAGTCCATGTATTGGGCCGGCCGAATGGAGACCTATTTTGTCAAATTTGATTAGGCAAAAAGTAATGTTATATATAAGGTTAATTGTAATTAACCTAATTTGACTTTTCTCCCAAAAAACCTCGTGGCCGCCTCTCTCTCCATCAAAGAAAAGATTTTTGGATCTGAAATTTTTTCTTAGCTCAATTGTTTTTTCATTAGGATATTCATGTGTTGAATATTAGCCACAAATTAAATAGTTAATTTGGTGAAGAAAGGCAACAAGGGATTAGTCTTGTTCTTGCTCTTGCTAGCAGAAGAGCCTAGAACTTGGTTAAGACTTTAGGTGGACTCGAGGCCAACGAGGTGGTGGTGGTGGTGAGCACTCCATCGACTCCTAAGCAAAGGATTCGAACCTTCTAGTTACGATACTAGAAGAGGTAACCTCTTATACTTCTTGCTTTAAGTGTTAAATCGTTTGTTTGACTAGATCCGTTATTCGCAATTGTTAAATATTTATTAATCGTTAATAAAAATTAAAATTGCACAAAGACTTGAGTTCCTAACAAACCCAAGGGACGGTACAACTGATTACTAGACTTTACTTCCTCACGAAAGCTAGACAATTAATTTTTTGGAGTATTAGCCACAATTTATTGTCTAGTTTTCGTGAGGAAGTAAAGTCTAGTAATCAGTTGTACCGTCCCTTGGGTTCGATCCTAAAGCTTAACTAAAACGACTAGTGAGGTTAGCTCTAGGTTATAAATTTATTTGATAACCTAGGTTTTAATTCCTTCATCAGAAAGTAAGAAGGCTCACTGTTGAGCGAGTTGACTTGATGCCCCTCGTTGCCTCCTCGCGCAAGTGGACAATCAATTGACCTATGCCCTTCTTCGCCGCATGCACCACAAGTGTTGGCATTGAGGTGGGTGCCCTGAAGTGACTGATATGATGCTAATTCCGCTTCGAGCTCGGCAATCCGCGTGTCTCTTGTTGTGATTTCATTCACTTGGTGCTTACCAGGCAAGCGGCGGTTGTTGGGAATCGGATACCACTCGTAGTTCCTAGCAAATTCATCAATTTTGTCATGTGCCTGTGCTGCATCTAGTCGCTTAAATGCTCCACCTGAAAGAGAATCAAGGTTAATTTTAATGTTGTCATATAGACCACCGTGAAAAGCCTTAATTACCATCCAATCTTGGATACCATGGTGTGGACAAGTGTTTTCTAAGTCCCTAAAACGTTCCCATGCATCTCTCATTGTCTTATTGTCCTTTTGGTGAAAATTATTGATTTCCTTCCTAATTGTGTATGCTCTGTCAGCAGAGAAATACCTATCAAGGAAGGCTTGTGCCATTTGGTCCCAACTCCTAATAGACCCCCTTTTTAAGATTTTGTACCATTTGATGGCTCGGTCCTTAAGAGTAAACCTAAACAACAAAAGTCTAATGGCCTATTGGGATACACCATTAATTTTAACCAAACGTGTGCAATCAAGAAAAGTTTGTAAGTGAGCATGGGGATCCTCTTTATCATCTCCGTAGAACGGATTCTGTTGCACAAGTGCTACATGGTTGGCGGTGATTATCATGTTGTTGGCTTCAATTACTGGAATCACCACAGGTCCACCCACGTGGCTATCTTATGGAGTTGAATGTCCATGAGATATCTGTTTTGCCCCCCTTGCTCCTCTCCATCTGAATTGCCATGAACGCTTTCGTCATCCTGCTCCCATCACCGCCTATCGTCTTCAAGTGCTCGCCTTTGATTCTCAAGATTGGCGTGTTTGGTTGCTAGTCTGGCCTCCCTTTGTTCGAGCTGAAGCCTCAGGTTCTCCAGCCTCTTGGCCTCTGCTTCAATGTTGCCTGGTCCCTGATTTGCTGCCATCTCGCCGGCTGTTTCCCTTCCTACCTCAAAATTTCGGTCGGAAATTTGTGCTGTCTCGGGTGCTGGTTGAGCTACGGAATGGGTTTGGCTCGAGGTTGCTTGGTCTGTGAGTTCTGGGTCTGAGTCAAGTCCCCTGGTAAAGTACTTGCGCACGATCTCGGGCTTTGACTTGCCTTTCTTTGGTTTCCCGGCCAGTTCTCAACCTACAAGTAGGAAGAAAACAACGAAAAGATTAAATAAAAAGAAAAATCTAGTCTCTTAATACTAAAATAAGTACTCGATATCAAAACTGTCCCCGGCAACGGCGCCAATTTGATAAGGGAATTAAAACCTAGGTCAAATGAATTTATAACCTTGTTCTACCTTACTAATCGTTCTGGTAAAGCTAAGGGTCGAACCCAAGAGGCGGTAAAAATGAGTACCGGACTTAGTTTTTCTTAAAAGCTAGACAATAAAAATCGTGAGGATTTAATTTAAAAGAATCTACTAAATAATAATTGAGAATTGATAAAATAATTATAAAATATTTTTGGGTTGATTTTTGTGTTTCTAGATGTTCAAATAAATGCAAGAGATGTCCTAGGGGTTTAGTGTTCAATTAGTTTGGCTCTAAAGCATCTCATTCTTCGATTTTCATCCGGACAGAGGCTAATTTCGGTCTGAAATATAAGGATTTCGGTTCGAAATTGCTTTAGAATGAATGTTTCGACTTGATATCTCTACACGATGCTATGTGAAAGGTACTTAACAACCAGACCTAAGTTATAACCTCAGCTTTCACGATTTCGATTTTAACTTGGTTTGGAACTTGGTTTTCGCCTCATAAACAATCAAACGTATACTTTCGTCCTAATCTAATTGTTTAGGTGAGTTAAGTTGGGGTACTAGAAATATTTAAAGTCCTGTCGGATCAATAAAAGTTGCACCTATCGGTCGCATCTAACCTCCTCTTTCAAGTGTTTGGTTTATTTCATATACTCAACTATTCAATTAATTGTTCTTGTCTAATGCCCTAACGGTGCTGCAGACATCATTAAGTAGACAACAAAGCAAATAATCAAACTAACTAAACAAGTGATCAATCTCAACAAAACTTATCACATAAACATAACATAAATGATCAAGTCATCACATAACACCAAATTAATCTACTAGCTATCCCTAGAACATCTTAAAAAGGTATAGCCTATCATGCTTATAACAGAAATAATAAATATCATGCAAATAAGTAAGATACAAGCCATAAAATAACGAAACATAAGCATAAAAGAGTAAACCGAGATATCCGATGCGAACACTCGCTGTCCTAAGGCAGGAAATCGAAGTCGAATGGTCTGGATGTGCTACCGCCTTGTCCAAACTCTCGTCCTTTCTTCAAATCTCGTGAAAAGAGCCAAGAACATACGTGCAAAATATGGAAAATAATGTGGAGCCCATAATCCTCCTTTCTGGTCAAGAAACACGCATATAACTACCTAAGGAAAATCCCAGAGGCGGCCAAGGCAAGAGAGAAATTTCCTTCCATTCGAATTACCATAAAAAATCTTTCCATACATGAAATTTCGGACCGAAATTCCATAATTTCGGACCGAAATTTCTCTTGTCAGGGCTGATAACTGGAGTCTGGGCCATGATGTGAGATCCAAACTTGGCATGGTGCTTTGTAGGCCTCCTCTAGTCCATTTCATGCGTCTGTGGGCCAGGAATGAGTCGTTTGGCAGTGACCTAAGTTCCAATTCGTCTTGTTTACGTGTCTAGTCTTCAATGTTCACGAGAATTCTACAAAATAACAAAGAAGCGGCGGTAGTACCAAATATCCTGAAAATCACAGTTCATTATGAGACAATTTATATTGGTTTGAGTACTATTTTGGTGCTAAGTATGGTTAAAATAGGCATATAAAAATGAGATATCACCAAGCTTGATTTTTTCCCTTATCTCGTGCCGCTAGTTCTTGCCGGATCCCCATTTCAACCATGTCCTTCCTCGCATGTACACCATCTTTAGTTTTCCCTTGAATTTCCAACATGCAACCAATCAAAGCTTCACATATGTTCTTTCTTATGTGCATTGCTTAGATGTTCTTTCTTATGTGCATTGCATCTAAGCAATGTCTAATCTCCAAACTCTGCCAATATTCAAGATTCCAGAATATAGACTTCTTCTTCCATATCCCCTTGGATATCTCATTTGCAAATTTCTTACCAAATTTTACATTAATGTCCTTCACCTGTCGATGCACCCCTGAACCGGATAACGGTATTGGGGCCTTGTCTTATTCCACAGTACCGTCAAACCTTTTCTTGTATCGACGGTAAGGGTGATTGCGGTTCTTAATAAACCTCCGGTGTCCCAAGTAAACATCTTTTATGGAGTTTTTCATGTACACAGAATAGGTGTGCTGACCCCTAAAATATTGTCATAATTTCCTGGTCAACCTGTGAATGGGTGCTGGGTCTACTTAATGGTCAAACCAGACATTTGATGCACGAATAAATTACCAAGGAATTATCCCGGGTCAGTCAGGAATGCGTACTCAAAACTAAGCAATAACAAATGGCGTTATATTTTCACGTCTGTGATATAGACTGTAAGCCATGCTTTAAAAATACAATATTGATGATTATATAACTTCATGCATATCTTGTGTGAAAATTATATAATTATGAAAAGATATATGAAGCCAGTACAATCGAATAGACAACGGATGCATCAAAGTTCATGCTCAAATATTTGTTTCAGCCCACACGAAATTCAGAAAAAAAAGGAAAAATGAATGGCCCAAATAAGATAAAAGGAGAAGGATTCGGCCCAAAAAAAAGAAGGGGGAAACAGAAGCCCAGTAACTCTCTCTTCTTCCCCACTCGTCCCTGTGCTTTCTCTTCCGACAGCTTCTCCGTATCTCACGCGAAACAAACCTCCCCTACACTCGCGCCTAACAAGCTACGCCGCTCCCTACTCCTATCATTTATTCTATCATCAACTGACAATAGACAGCGAGAATCTCGTCAGAAACCCATCCAATTTCCACTCTGAATCAACTCATTCAAATTTGCAATGATGAAGGCGGAACCATGAGAACATGAAGACACTGTTGAATAACGATTAGGATGAGTATATGGAGCATCAATTTGAGTCATGAGGCATTAATTTGAGGGGACAACAAGGTAGAACTCTGGGATTGGGAAGTAATCATGGATTCTCACTCGCAAAGCAGAATTCTGGAATCATGAGGCGACAATAGTCACCTACGATAGTACATTGAGTCTGAGATGGGTCAAATCAATTACCAGGGATCGATTGTAGTAATGATGTTTGATCAATTTAGAAAGACAGTACGTCAGAAATTTGAAATCACGACATTGTGACAATCGTGCATCCCAAGCCAATGTGGCTAAAGCAAGTGAAGTTGGCCATTAATTAACCTCAGAGGGTCATTTACATTGCTACTGGTTTGGTCAAATTGGAATACTAGGGAAATAAAGCCATGATAGCATGGTTCTCAAGCGATAGTGTTCCCAGAAAATTACTGAGATAGGAGTTTTGATGAGATGACATATAAAAAAAAAACTTAAAACCAAGGATGAATAAATTGAAAATTGATGTAATCCCATCTGATAAAAGGGAGATAGTATTGAGTTAATAAAAGAAAAAAAGAGAAATGACAATGAAATGTATTAACTAAACTAAAGAAACTCAATGCATGAGAAAATTTTGAAAATAGCCACATTTCCCTGATCAAAAAAGAGAGGAACAAATCACACTATACAATGGAAAATTTGACAGCAATGAAGAGGATTAAGTAATGATGGAATAGCCATGTGGCTCCCAAATCTAATTTGATATATCAAGGAGGTTAAGAAGCTACCTTGGATGGAATTACAAAGCTCAAGGGAAATTTAGGCAGCTGTACTATTTACTGAAAACAGTCAAAAAGAAAAAAAACTGAAGATGAATGAGATTTAACTTTGGCGCCAGAAGTTAAATAATCAGAATGATGATTGGGGGCTGGTACACAGTGATAACCTATTCAAATGGAGAAAGAAATGACTGGAATACCCACCAGGGGCATAATTGTCAAACTCTCTCAAGAGGCACATAATTGGTGCCATCCACAGTACTCATCTGAATTCCCTATAAAAGGGGTACCCCAGCGCCATGCAGAGCATCATGAGACATACACGAGAGGCTCAGTAATCAAGCACAAGGCTAACACTTTGTACACATTTGTGAGGAGAAGAGTATTTTTTGTTTAAATTAGGATAGCTATTTAAAAAAAAAACAAAAAAAGAGTGTTAGGAGAAGCGATAGCTTTATATTTCCAGTTGTGATCAACCATCTGTACTACTCCATTGTGTAATTTGAGTAAGTAAAGTAAGAAGCTTTCTTTCCTCTTTGTAACTTTCATTTCTTTTATTTTCTTTTCTGGTTCATACACACGTAGAAAAAATGTAAGAAATTAACATAAAAAAAAAGTTTATGTAAATATGTACATAAATGCATTTAGTTAACTCAAGCATTTGGCCAACAATGTAGGGAATAATTAAGCACTAACATTCATACTTTATATTCTGTACTCATGTAGACTAGAAATCATATTCACAGTAGCTACGATATAAGAAACCATGTGATAAATGAAGTTAAAGTAGGCTACTTTATAACTAAATATGCATATCTAATATTTAGCAAATCATTATATAAAACAAAAAATATAAAAATGTGGACAACAACAAGGACAGCAGGGATTATGGACAGCAGGTTTCTTTCTAAAAGAAAGAGGACAGCAGGTTAAAAAAAATAAAAATAAAAAATAAGGGACAGCA